>OZ010724.1:13355589-13448136 GCA_963932345.1 Ophion ventricosus
CATACGCATATATGCACCACATGAGTATCCGTAAATTTTCATTTTATTCAATAAACAATATCGAGTGTTTTCATATTGGCACCAATGAGAAATATCTATTGTTTTTTTCGCATTATATTCCGGGTGGTCCATATTAGCACCAATGAGAAATATCTATCCTTGCATTATATTCCGGGTGGTCCATATTGGCACCAATGAGAAATATTTATATTTTCTTGCATTATATTCCGGGTGGTCCATATTATCACCATTGGCATCCCTCAATGCTTGTGTCGCATATGGAAAAAAATTGTGTATACACGTGTATATGTATCGAGATGAGTGTCACATAAATGTGGGAGAATTTTAACCTAGAATTTAATCCACCACGTCACCGTACGTACGTAAGTCCCGCGGGGATGGCAATTTGTAGGGGCGGGGGGGGGGGGGGGGGCGGAGGGGGGAGTAATATTCATCTGTTACTTGAGTGCACGAGCATAACCTAAACTACTTGCTCCCGTATTATAAGCGGCCCGTTGTACTCGATGAATCGAAAGTAAAAGAATTAAAAAAAAAAAAGAAAAAATGACGAGGCTAATGATGAAGACAAATGATTCGAAGCGCTCGAAGCTCTCGGGCCACTTCACGAGCTCCTCCTCTCCCCCTGCTCCCCCACCCACCCTCTACTGGCGATTCATGCTTGGAAAAAGGAAATCAGCTGACGTCTAAATAAGCGCAATTGGCCCTAATTATGTACTCCTTTTTCTTCTTTTTTTTATCGAAATAAAAACCGATTTTTTGCGAATATATATATATATACACTCGACAAATCGAAACGCTCCCGTACGTTTGAAAAAAAAAAAAAGTGCCAGGAACCGTATCACGAACGCGGAAACGGAGAAGGTTGACAGGACTCGACGATGGAAAGTTGTCCTGGCGCGCTCGCGAGCCAACATTCGACGAAAAGAAAGTGGAGCATACGAGATTTAAAGAGGAGAAAAAAAAAGCGAACAAAAGACTTTAAAAGAGAAAGAATGGCGAGTGGATTTACGAAGAAAGGAAAAACCGCGGCGGGGTTTTTTTTATATGCGAGTTGAGAACACGTGGCACGTCGATGAGCGTCGCATAAACAGATAAGAGAGCGTGCCCGTTTCGGAAAGCAACCGCGATACGCCAAATTATGTACGCGATTCGAATCTTTGACTCGACGCGCCTCTATTATCTCTTTTTATTTTTGTCCTCGAATGCGCGAGAAACTGCCCAGTTTTCCATGTATAATCGGGGTTTTTTTTTTATATCGACATCGGCAATTGGAAAGAAAAAGAGGCGACGAATGCGAGATCGAGAAGCGCACGAAACCCAACGCTCCTTATCTGTGCAGTCGTCGTTTGGAAAAGTGCGTCGGTGCGTTGACGCGGGGCCTCAGCGATCCTCATTCGCGGCCTAACGCTTCACGACCCGCCTCGTGCCGCCCCCGCTCCCACCGCCCCGGCTCCTCGCCGCGCAATCAGTTGGCGCATGGCCGAGCGGCCCACCTCGCGATTTCAAAAGCGCTTTACGCGAGAACGCCTCAACGGAATATGACGAAATTTGTTCAGAGGACGAAGAGCCGTGGCACGAATCGAATACCGTCTTGCTTTTTTTTCGCAAATACAAAATTTGTTTGAAACATCGGTCAGGAGCGCCCGATTACCGGTGCGCTTAATTTTTTTTTTCGTCTCAATCGTTCCTCATATCATCAACGTTTGAAATTTAAAAAAATTATGGATTCCAACCTCGATATTGAAAACTCGTGCCCCTGTGACGTCAGTACGCCAATTAATGTACGAGAATTTCGTGACGATTTTTTTTTATTTATTTTTTTTAAACTAGGAATACGCTTACCCCATTCGTGGGCGTCAGGAATGAGGTTAGAGCACACCGTCTGCAACAAATAATACGAATTTTTTTATTTACCGAGTACATATATGCGATATCGGTCAATTTCAAGAACTTTGCAATTGCATCCAATTGCGTACATCTCGTATCTTTTTGTTTTTCTTTGTTTGTATCCGCGTTTGACATTGAAATTGTCAGAAGTAAACGCACGATAAAATATCACGGAGGCCCATATTAACACCAATGAGAAATTATTATCGTATTTACGGAGTCCATATTAGAACCAACGAGAAATATTTCTCATTCCTATCATCGATATCTGGATGCATACATTATCCGATTGCACATCGAGCGGCCCGTATTAACACGTCTGACGATAAAATAGTATTTTATTCGATAAAATATCAAAGGTTCCATATTGGCATAAAACATAAGGCGACCATATTAGCACCAATGACATGGATGTTTTTTTGCCGAAATTTCCGGTGGTCCATATTAGCACCATCGGTGCCAACATGGACCTCCCGATATTTTTTTCCATTCTGCGGGAAGGGGGGGGGGGTCCATATTGGCACCAACGGGAAATATCTGTTTTTTTTCCATTATATATCGGGTGGTCCATATTAGCACCATTGTCTCAATGCCGGTGTGTCTCGAAGTATGAAAAGGTTCGTACTGTACAGTAACTAAAACACGAGGTGACCATATTAGCACCAATAGCAAGGATGTTTTTTTGCCGAAAATTTCCGGTGGTCCATATTAGCACCATCGGTGCCAATATGGACCTCCCGATATCGTTTTTCCATTCTGTGGGAAGAAGGAGGGGTCCATATTGGCACGAACCCGTTAGGAATCCTGTAAGCGCGCAGAGACGCGAAAGAAAGTGATGGAAACGAATGAGAGTCGACGGACTAACCTCTTTCCCGATCGAGTGGCAAGCATCTGGCCGTGTTCGCAGCGCGACGAGCGTCTCATTCCCTCCGGTTACTCCGTAGTAAGCCTTTTTTCCCGGCTGCTGTCGCCACTGCACAAAAATCCTCATTCATGCGCGCACAAACACACAACACCGGGATCGCTTTCTCTCTCTCTCTCTCTCGGCGGGCTTCGCGCAACACTGACCTTTCACCTAGCCTCCGCGGCGAGCGCCGCCCTCCCCCTGGCGGGGTTTTTTCACCTTGAGCTGGCCCGGGTCTAATCCTGTCGAGCCGTTGTTGCTCTCGCGCCAGTCCCGGGGGAAGCCGCGATCCTCGGAATTCGCTTTCGATTTTTTTACAAAAAAGAGGTTTGCGGTGTGGGGCGGGTGAAGAGGGCAGGGGGGGGGGGGGGGGGGCACGCAAACAAAAGAGATCGTCGGCCTACGATACCGACCTGTCGATTGGACGGTAACAACGATAAAAAATTATCGACGTGAGAGAGGAAGCGAAAACGATTACGGTAAAAGCGATGCAACGATGACGATGTTCAATTTCACTCTCGTGTAAATCGCGGCCGAGCGCGTTCTCGTAGACGAGACGCGCGAGTCGCGGAAGAAATCTCAAGGCCGAGAGAAACGAGTCGCCGGCGGCACCAGCCGAGCCGTCGCTACCGCCGCAACACTCGTATGACATTTGTTCGAATCCCGGATTGCTCCCGAGAAAACATACGCCTTTCGCGATTCTACGGACGTTTTTTGTTTGTTTTTTTCTTTCTTCGTTTTTTCGTTAATATCTCTCCGCCGTTGTACCGCCACCCGGCTCGGCTTCTTTTCGTTCTTGTTTTTTTTTTTTTTTTTTTCAAAGTGCACCGCCAAAAGTACGCGAGGTTCACGCGTTATCGATACGCTAATACGTACGCGCGTTACGTGCCCTCTACGTCCTCACGGGCATCACTGTCGCTGCTGTCTCTACCCCCCCCTGCGCCAGGCGTACGACCCACCCAGCGAGACACTACAAGCGACTCCGGGCATGCGCAGCATTGAACCAGCGTTCAATGCCTCTCGCGTGCGAGCCGCGTTTTCGCTTTCCATTGAAATCGAAACTCTTGCGGCGCGCGCTCCGGGCACAATCACCGGTCTACTCGTTTTCCGCGATCGTCTCCTTCACCCTCCCACTGTCGGACACTTTTTCCAACCTATTCGAGGATACTTCGTACCTCTACTCATCGCAGGCGTGTTGTTTTAATACGATTTTTTTTGTTCCCTCGAGGGATTGGAAAATCTGTACCAATGAAAAAATGGAAAGAAAATGCGTCGGGGCGTGAAGCAGCGAGGGCGGAGGGACGAGGCGCGAGCGCCCGTGGCCGGCGGTGCTGCCATCTCTCGGCGCGAATATGAAATCCGCGCTCAACGGGTATTGAAAAAAATCGCAAAAAATTCTCCATCCATACCAATGTTATAACTTTCTTTTTATTTTTTATTTCAAACATTTATTATCGCGTATTAAAATTATCGAATACTCATAATCGACGCATCGTTATGTACAGTTATTTTTCTTTCTTTTTGTCCTCCTCGTTGAAGAATCATTTTTTCTCGTCGTTGAGGTTATACTTGGTCTTGAGCTTATCGATCTCCTCCATTTTTTTGTCAACGTCGACCCGCTTGAAGGCCTTGTTACTCTGATAATAAAGCACAACCAGATAACGATTGCATACGTTGAAACCGCTCAAATGATCGCACGCGTTTTTAGCGTCAAATATGTCCTCGTAGACGACGAATGCGGTGCCCCTCGTCTCGGCAGTGTTGCCACTGTAATCGGAGATAAAAAAAAGAGAAAGAAAGAGAGGAGAGAGAGAGAGAGAGAGAGAGAGAGAGAGAGAGAGAGAGAGAGAGAGAGAGAGAGAGAGAGAGAAACGAATAAATTTGAGTACAAAAAGTCTCTGGTTCTTTCAAAACTAACCAAAGTATCCAAAATCATAGAACACTCAGACCATTTTTTTCAACCATCGGTTCGATCTTCAACTCCCAGAAAAAGAAGAAAAAAAATACCGATCCCAAAAAATATTAAAACGACGTTGTCGATGATCATGGCCGTAATAACAATAATTATCATAACGAAGAGAAGTTTATAAATCAAATAAATATAATAATAATCATGATATGCGAAAGTATCAATTATTTGTCGGAACGTTCATAGCCGCAATCTTTCGCTTCGTTCGACAAAATTTTCTCGCGGCGAGCAACTTCGAAGGCTGACAGTTTTTGAAACCTCGATTGCTATTATTATTATTGGGAAGAAATTGTTATTATAAGGCTTATTAATGTTTACAATACATTGTTTTTTTAAATACTTAATTCGTTCATTTTTACTGATCATTGTTAATAATAATATTGGAAATTAATATTGGTTATGGGACAGGACGAGAAGAGGAAACGAATAAAAACTGTGAGACTTACACTCGAATTTGCCTGATCGCTCCGTATTTCCCGAAAATATCGTACATCTCCTCGGCGGTTATTTTGTACGGCAAATTACGTATGTAGAGAACCCGATTGACTTCCGGTGGCAAACGTACCTGCGAAAAAAAATAACGAGAGTTGGCGATCAAAAGATTGGATGCGTTATTTTTTTAGGTTAAAAACGTCAAAGCGGTCAGGGCCAACTTTGAGGTTAAAGAGAGAGTTGTGACACGCGAGGTTTCACGACGGGACGATCCTGTGCAGTGACGAATAAATTTCCAGACTCACGTTCGCACGTCTTTGCAGCATTGCCATCGTCATGATGAAGGCGATCTAGCTGTTGATTTTATTTTTCTCGAATAAGAGCCAAAGGGCGCGGATGGACGCAGTGTTTTGATCGCGTTGTTTTTTTTTTGTGCCTGTGAAGCTTCCTACGTCCGACGGTGGCGGCGCCGGAAGTGAACGATCGATTCTACTCCACGGTGCAACGGAAATTAATTTTTATTCGACTAATTGCGATATTGTTACGACTAATTGGAATTAAACACATTTTTCTCGCTCATTTGCTTGTTGACTCGTTTTTTTTGGCTTGTTTGTAAAAAAAAAGGATCAAGAAAAGTCGAGTTACCGACCGAGTCGCGCGAGCTAGTATGCCGGCTCTCCGCGAGATGGCGCCACGCGTTCACTGCTCACCCGTAGACGTGTGTCCGCTGAGCAGTCGTGGATCGACCGTCCACCGGTTCACATCGATTAGAAATTTGTGCCTTTTTTTTTGTCGCCTCCTCCACTTATCCTTATTCTCGTGAAATTTATTGATACGTGGGACAGATTGTTGGAGTGTTTTGTTTTTTAACGATTTTTTCGTTGCCGCTTGTACGAATAATTTTGCGCACGGATATGGCAAAGTTCATCAGGGAGGCGCCACTGCTCGTCTTTACGGAGAAATGCCTCGAGGAGTATTTCGTTGATTATAATTTTTTTCACGGTAAGGAACGAGGCGTAGTGACGTTTCTTGCTTCGCAACTTCTTTTTCTCTTTTTGCTTCGTCTTCAGCTTCTTCCGGCTTGCGCGTGAGCCGCGACGCGTTTGACCGACGCGAGCGCTACTAGCGCGAAATTTCAAACGTCCCGAAAGCAACGCGCTCTAACGCTTCGAGCGCGGAAAAACGTTTCGCGATCGATGGAGATATTTCAAAGCGCTTTCGGGTTTACGCGCCAATGAGAATCACGGTTGTATTTTGGAGAAAAAGAAAAAAGACTGTCGTGTTGCGTCAATGTCGCGAACTGATCGATCAGAGTAAACGTGGAAATCGGCAAACGATTTTTTTTTTCGTTGCAAGATCGACACAAATAAATCGATGAAAATTGATGGATATACATTTTTGAAATATGTAAAGAAAACGATAAGAAAATAGACGAAGAAAAAAAAGAGTAAAACTAAGTCGAACGAGAGTGAATGGAATAATGGATTTTTTTGAAAAATCCTTCGGATCCGATGTTTTTTGCATGTGCTCGCGGGCCAATGATCGACTTACGAATGTTCCAGTCGAATGCTTCAAGGCGACTCTCAGCAAAGCCCTGGGCCTTGGAATAATAGCCGGCTCACTTTTAGGTTAGTTGCGATCTTTTGGACGTTCATTTTTTTTTTTTATAAAAAACGAATTGATAAATTTCGAGAAAAAAAAATGTAATTAATTTGACCGAAAAAAACAAATTCTTGGAATTTCAGTGAAAGTGCCGCAGATATTGAAAATTTTGAAAAACAAGAGTAGCGAGGGCATAAACGTGTTTAGCGTGCTCCTCGATTTGTTCGCCATAACCGCCATGGTGTCTTACAGTTTGACCAGCGGTTTTCCATTCAGGTATGATCGTGTCCTTAATATCCGCCGCCTCCCCCCCATCCCACCCCATTATCGTCCAGACCCGACTATTCGAGCGTCCATTGTATCGTTTTTTTTTTTTCAGCGCCTGGGGCGACGGTGTTTTCCTCGGCATACAAACGTTGACGATAGTTCTGCTTGTTTTTCATTACAACAATGACACGGCAAAGGCAACCGCGTTTTTTGCCGGCTACGTCGCTATCATGATCGCCGTACTCACCGGGCTGATGCCAATGAAGCTCCTCTGGGCGTGCCAGACACTCAACATTCCCATCGTACTCTTGAGCAAGGTTCGAAAACGTTTTATCTTTGTAGCCAATTAATTTTGGCCGAGTGTCAAAAACATACAGGGTCGTGGCAGTCCAATTGTACAATGAAATATCTCGAGAACGTTGCATTTTAGGAAAAAATAATTCGAACAAAAGTTACACAGTTTCGACGGGGAAAAATGATGTTACTGAGTACTTTTTTTTTACAGGCATTTTTCAAGGTTATTTCGGAGGTCAATTTTTAATTATTAAATAGAAACTAATATTTTTTCTTTTGCCATCGTTTTTTGCGTAAAAAAATGTATAACTTTTGTTTGAATTTTTTTTTTCTAAGATGCATCCTTGTGGTGCCAACTTGAATGGTACACCCTGTATTATATATATATATATATATATATATATACCGGGTGTCCCATTTTAGTCTTACACCTGATTTTTCTCGGCAAATATTGCTCGGATCAAATATTGTGTATAATAAAAGTTTTAGGGGTTAAAGGAGGACGTTTGAAAAAAAAATTTTGGTCGATCCAAAATTCAAAATGGCGGCGTTAAAATGGCCGACATGTATTTTTTCAAATGGAAACATACCTTTTTTTTATCACCAAAAAATTTATCAGCTCAAAACCAGCAACTTTTGTTGGAAAATTTTTTTGATAAAGTTCATCATTTTCAAGTTAGAACATCATTTTTAACTTTTAATTTAACGAAGATACGAAAAGTAAATTCACCGACCGTCGATATGTTAAAGTTCGCCCAGGCTACGACGAACTACAAAAACGGCAGCACCGGCCAACTCTCCGCGGCGACAATGTTCATGCTGTTCTTCGGCTCGTTAGCGCGCATATTCACGTCGATACAAGAGACCGGTGACGTGACGATGATCGCTTTGTACGTATGCTCGACAACGGCGAACGGCATAATCGTCGGACAATTGTTGTACTACTGGAACGCGGACAAAAAAGTCTCGAAAGAATCGAGCAAAAAGAAAAAGCAATAGATCATCGCGATCGCTCGTTCTCGAGATCATTTTGACAAAAATTCGAGGTTATGCACCGAGCGTTGCCGTTACTACTTTTCAGTTTCGGATGTCGTAGCAGGGAATTTGTTTTTTTTTTTCGAGTACTCGTTCGGTACTCTTTTTTTTTCTCTTTAAATGGGAAAATATATTTCACGTGATCTTCCAACGTTGGCTGTTGAAGTTTGTGCGCGAGCGGCTCTTTGACCGTTGCGAAAGTTACAAAGCTCGCACACTTTTCTTACCGACCGACCTCGCCATGATTCTTACCGACCGAGCTCGCAAATTACGATATTTTATATGGAAAGAATACAATAACGTTATTCGTCGGAAAAAGTCTCGAGAAGGATTCTCATTTTTTTTTGCTCTTCTCGTTTCACATTTTGTTTGGGTCTGTTTGGGTTAGTTTGTCGCTTGTTGAGGTTTATTCGTTTTACGATCGTTTACTTGATTTGGTTTTGGGTTTATATGCTCCACTCGTTTCAAGTTTGTTACCGACGGAGAATATTTTTTACGTTCCGTACCTTTCTTACCGACCGAGCATGCTTGTTTTCTTCGCTGTTTCTCCGCGCGGCCACGATGTCCCGGTGGCGCGGCGCTCGACATCGGTCGCGACCCTCGTCGAATCGACGCAACACATTTTGCCCACTGGAAAAATTGTGAGGAACGACACCGTGCTACGGTAAGATATATCGCACGATTACCTAAAATCTATTTCGCAATAGTAAACCTCAAAAATTCCAAAATTCAAAAGCGATCAAAAAACCCAAACAGCCGACCCGTGTACGAAAAAATCGAGTCAAATTTTCCCGCCGAAAGGTCGCTTGGCGCGCTCGCGTCTCGGGCTCGCGCACCTAACCTCGAAAGTGTCAGGCGGCCGAAAGTCCCGAGGCCTCGCGCGACAATACGGGATAACGATAATACTCGCCAGGATAACCTCGAAGCATCAAGCCACCTCAACGTGGCACGTAACTTCAACAATTACCCGAGAGAATTGACGTCAGTAAACCCGGCAGGATAACCTAAAAATAAGAAAAAAAACGACTCTCAAAAGTCCCGAGAATATTGACGCCCCACGTCACGAGAGCCAAAGTAACCTCAAATTCCCGAAGATTCGTCGAAAGAAAGGAAAAAAAAAGCGACGCTTTTCACATAACCTTAAACTGGCGATAATCGAAAAAAAAAAAAAGACAAAACATAACCTCGACAAAAAAATGTCGACGTTCACGGTAATTTCGTGAGGAAAAAAAAAACAAGAAACTTGCGAAAATGATGAAATGTCATTACGAGGTATTGGGTGTGAGTCGCGACGCGAGTGACGAGGATCTCAAAAAATCCTATCGCAGATTAGCCTTGAAATGGCATCCGGACAAGAATCCGGAGATCCAAAGCGAGGCGAAGGAGCAATTTCAATTGATACAGCGAGCTTACGACGTGTTGAGCGATCCGCACGAAAGATCGTGGTACGACGAGCATCGCGAGGCAATACTGAAGGGCGGTCTCGGCGGTGATTTCAAGGACGACTCGATCGATCTGTTCGAGTATTTCGCCTCGACGTGTTACAAGTCCTACGACGACGACGATCCTAAAGGCTTCTACACGGTTTACCGTCGCGTCTTCGAGACGATAGCCGCCGAGGACGCGGAATTTGGCGTCGAGCTCGACGACACGGACGACGAGGCGCCTAACTTCGGCGACTCGCTGTCGTCCTACGAAGACACGGTGCATCCTTTCTACGCGTACTGGCAGAGCTACAGTACGCGTAGAACTTACGCATGGCTCGAGCGTTACGACACGCGCGACGCGCCGAACAGGCGAACCCAGCGTCTCGCGGAGAAGGAAAACAGAAAGATACGCGACAGAGCCAAGAAAGAGAGGAACGAGCAGGTGCGCAATCTCGTCGCGTTCGTACGCAAGCGAGACAAGAGAGTACGCGCCAACGCGGAGAAAATGGCCGAGAGAGCTAAAGCTAACGCTCTCAAGGCACAAGAGCTCAAGAGGGCGAAGCTCCTCGAGAGACAACGCGAACTAAAGGATCACAGGATCTCCGATTGGAGCAAATTTTCCAATCTCGAGGCCGAGCTGAGAAACGTCGAAGCGAGCCTTCTCGCCGAATTCGGCGAACGTCCCAGCGACGACGAGGACAACGAGGACGTTGCCGAATGCTCGGACGCGCTTTACTGCGTCGCTTGCAACAAGATATTCAAGACACGGAAGGCATTCGGCAATCACGAGAACTCGAGAAGACACAGGGACAATCTCGCGATGCTCAGGAAAACTATGACGAACGAGGACGGAGTGGAGAACGAACTTGAGGGTTTTACCGAAGCTAAAGCTTCGCGGGATATTACGGATGATACGTTGAGCTCGGATAATCTCGCTTCTGGTGAGGATGAGAGACTCGGCAGTGGCGCTAAACGATCGGTCATCGACTCAGCGAGGGATTGCGATGAAAATAGCGATTTGACCTTGAAAGATCATCTCAAGGTCAAGTCGAAAAAAAGCCGTGGTAGCCGAGGAGAATCAACGGGGAGTCCGCCCACACCGTCGGACACGAGGGCCAAGCAAAATCTCAAGGTCGAGGGCCTGGAGAACGCTGACGGAGGCGCGACGGGACCGGAAATGGCCGATTTTCTGCTCGAACCGCAGGTAACGAAAGCCGCGACGCTCGAGGACGCTACCTCGGAGGAGGAATTGTACTCGGGGGAGGAGGAGGAAGATTCCGACGTGAGCGAGAACGAGAATACGAAAGGTCACGCGGAACAAAGTTCCAAGGTCAAGGAAGTGCACGACGAGGTTTACGTGTATCCGGAAGGCTCGAAGGTCAAAGGAAACGAAGAAGCAGCGAAGGAAACGTCGCCCGAGGAGCTTGTCTCCGACCAAGAGGACGATGACGAACTTTACACCCAGCAGCAGCAGAAGAAGAAAAAGAAGATGCAGAAGAAGGTCAAGAATAATCTCAAGGTCAGCCTGGAGAGCGATGAGGATAATGATCTCGGACTGTCGAAGAAGCAACGAAAGAAGCGGAGAAATCTTGAGGAACTTATCAGGAATAGGGCAAGCAACGACACTGACGAGCCCAAGGTCACCGAAGAGACGCGAACGTGCGAGGCCACCGAGGAAGCGAGCGTCGAAAACGAGACTTCCGGCCTCGCAAGGACAAAAGCCAAACGCTCGAAAGAAGCGAGAAAAGCTCAGAAGCAAGAACGTGCCAAGGTCGAGACGACGAAAGTGCCGCGAGCCAGGAATGACCCGAAGAATACTGATCGCCAACACGTTGATAACAATTGCGTCACCTGCGGCCTTAAATTTACAAGCAAGAACAAGCTTTTCGATCATCTCAAGAAGACCGGGCACTCGGTACATTTGCCCGCTAACAGAACGAAGAAGACGACGAATAACGAGAAGAACAAGTCGCGTGGTCGGGTGCGTTCCGAGAGCGAGAGCAGCTGAGATGCGCCAACGGCCGAGGCTTCCTTCCGGTCCCGCAGTCTCTACTCCCCAGCTAAATCGCTGTAACTTCCGGTAGCGCTATCTGTAAATAATAATAATAAAAAAAAAAAGAAAACGTGTGAATTCACACGTTGTCATAAATAAAAATGTGTCTGTGTTTTTTGTTTGTTTGTTTATAAATGGTTTTCGGGCTTCCGGTTCTCGTGGCGACCAGAGGTAATGAGTGTCGTACAGCGCGCCGCCGCTCACAGGTGAGTCCCACTTGGGCTTGAGGGGGGCTGTTCTACTTTGAAGGCTCAAAAAATAAGCTTTTTTTTTTTTTGAAAACGCATGTATTTTTTTTTTTTTTTTTTTTTTTGAAAACGCACTCATAGAATAGAACAGAATTTTTTGTCGTTTCATATAAATGTATATTCAACAATTTATAATCGTGAAGGCATAAAAAAAATTAAGTATGTCGCTGGCGTTGATGATTCGCGCTCTCCAGATTAATCTGAAACAAAAAATTCAAAAAAAATCTGTATGAGTCTTGCTATCGCTCGAACTAGAATTCAATTGAAAAATATCAATTTTTACTTATACTTTCGCCCGAATTGTTACACGGAGAGAATTAAAAAGTAATTTTTGACGTGAATTTCACGGTAAAAATTATCGTGATATATTTCAATGTGGTGACAAGTGAGAAAAGCATAATAATTCGTATGCGACAAGTTTTTTTTTAAACTCACGTTACAGAAAATTTCAAATACGTAGCTAAAATTTTACTATACAAGAAGGGTAGAGCGCGCACGATAATTTTTACCGAGAGCACAATACATTTTCCTATAACACTCATTAAATTTTATAATAAATCTTAAAATAACTGTTATAAAGACGATACTTTTTTATACACATATTTCAAAGGCATAAAATAATAAAATGCACAGTAAAATTTCGCTGATATTATATATTTTTTAAATTTAAGTTTTGCGTATTTTGTTACACACGAAAATTTACCAGAAAATCTGGTAAAATGTTTCTATCTGAAGAAGAAATTTTATTTTATTTTCGTGAAAATCTGTGTTTTACTCAGTAATAATAAGCGAAGTTTCAGGCTTGTCATCTGGTTACCGTTACTGCACGGTCATTTTTAACATTTAATTCTCTCCGTGTACGAAAAAAAAACACGTGTTTTTCGAACACTTGCAAAAAACGACGCTATATTTGTTATTTTGCAATATAAAATGATAATTCTAGTTCGGGCGATAGCGACACTCATAAGTGAGTGAAATATCGATTTTCAGTTTTGCATCTTACAGAAAGTCGTTATTGTTATTAATTAATTTTTAAGTTGAATCATGCATTGTCACTTCTTAGATGCATGATTTGCAAAATTTCCGAGCTCTAAGTAGTCGTGAAGTGAGTGAAATATCGATTTTCCGTTTTGCATCTCACAAGTAAAGTTAAATAAAAGCTTGTAAAAAAGTTTGTACCCACAAATGCAACGGTTTCCGAAAGAAAGAAAAAAATGATGAAAAATAGCTTATTTTTTGAGCGATCACAGTAGAGTATACTCAAGGAGAGTCGAAGGGACGTGTTTCTTTTTTTCGCTTCCCCGCGAGCAAGCACATTGGATTTCCAGAGCGAGCACAATGGCGGCGAAGAAGTTGATTTATCCAGCGGCCGATCGTAACAAGGAGCCGATACTCGCGATCCTCAAGAGATTCATCGGTCCCGGGCCCAATCAGACGTTACTCGAGATCGCTTCCGGTTCCGGTCAACATCTCGCTCATTTTGCACCGCACTTTCCTCAATTGACGTTCTATCCGTCCGAGTGCGAGACTCGACTGCTCGACAGCATCAGCGCCCACACCAGTGATCTATGCAACGTCAGCGAACCATCTCTGATCGACGTATCCATTGATTTTCGCGAATGGCAATGCACAAAATTCCCGGCAAACAGCCTCGATTACGTTTATTGCGCAAACATGATACACATCTCGCCGTATCGTTGCACCGTTGGTCTATTCAGGAATGCCAGTTATTTGCTTAAAAACGGTGCGTTCTTATTTACTTACGGGGCATACGCGATCGACGGTATAATCACACCCGAGAGCAACGTTCGTTTCGACGAATCATTGAGATCGCAAAATCCCGAATGGGGCATTCGCGATCTTCGCCAATTGGAGGCACTCGCGAACGATTGTAACATTCGTATCATCGAGATTTTCGATATGCCGGCCAACAACAAAACCATCGTTTGGCGCAAAAACTAATATCCGTCAATCCCCGAATCGTTACAAAAAAAAAAAAAACCTCGATACATCGTCGCGAAATCGTTTTGGTAACGTTGCTGCTTTTCTTTTTTCTATATAAATATATATGTGTTTTTTTTAATCAATAAAGAATGAATCTCGTGAAAAGTCTATTGCTCTTCGTTGCGAATGAAAAAAAATGTGCACTTTTTGTTCGATACGAAGCGTTATCGCGATTAACGATGCGATAAACGTTATCATTATTTCCTCGATGGCGCGGCGGCTTGTTCAATCGAACGTCCGCACGTCGTTTATCAATTGGCAATTTTCCGACCGTCGCATACTCGCTTTCTCCCTTTCTCGAGATCGATACCTCACAAGACGTACGTCGAAACGACAAAACAAAAAAAAAAAGGGCAAACATGTCCTGGACCAGCGTCGCGGTTTTTTGGGTTCTCGTTGGCACGAGATGCGCCGCTTTCGAGGAAAAAGACATGATCTGCAACGACAATTTTTGCAAGGTACGATCGAGTACGATGATTTTTTATTAACGAAAATATATTGATAATAATACATAACTAATTACGTAAATAAATAAAAAATAAACGTGGGAAATTGAAAATGTTGAAAAATAATGTTTAAATAAAAGGAAATGAAACTAAAATGTATTATTTAAATATATATATATATATATACATATATATTGTAATATTGCGAAAGTATAGGCTACCCAAGAACCCAAATAGGCCAGAAAAAATTTCGAAAGTAAGAACTTTATAGATGCAAATACGCAAAATTGATATAAGGGTAATTGGATGACGCTGACTCGAATGGCGATAATAATTTTGCAATCAAGCCCCGAGAAATTGTTTAAACGGTTAAAAAATGTTTGAAACTCGTTTAATTCGGAACCTAAGAATTTTATCGTAAAATATGTCAAACAAAAGTTGTTTGGGACATAAAAGTACGTAAAAAAGTATTGAACGTTCATCATCGTATCTTCAAAAATAAGGAAGAAAAAGACGAATGAAAATTCATTTGCAAGACAAAATCGCTTTGCAGCCGAAGCACCTCTGGGAATGTAAGGGACGCGAGATATGTCTTACGACGCATGCACGGAACGATAGAAAGAACCTCAACCATGAGTGCGAAGGGCATAGCCGTATTCTGCGTCTCTGACAGTGATCCTCAATCAATAATTTGTCAATGTTCAGTCGTCATTTTTCAATACTTATACAATAAATAAAAATATAAAAAATCTCTAGAAAGTTAGATGAACTCTTACTAAAGCAATATGTAACCAAAAAAAACCCAAGATATATACGAATTTCATATTTTTTTAAATTTTTTGAAACTTCGAGGTTTTCGCCTCCAAATTAAATGGTTTTTCGTTATTTTCTCCCTTATTTTTGAAGATACGAAGATGTACGTTCGATACTTTTTCACGTATTTTTATGTTCCGAACAACTTTCGTTTGGCATAATTTACGATAAAATTATTGGGTTCCGAATTAAACGGGTTTTGATAATAATTTTGGCGATAATAATTTGCAATAACGGGCGATAATAATTTTGCAATCAACCCCTCGAGGGTTGATTGCAAAATTATTATCGCCATTCGATTCAGCGTCATCCAATTACCCTTATATCAATTTTGCGTATTTGCACCTAAAAGTTCTTAGTTTCGTGCTTATTGACTGGTCTAAAAGCAAGTGGTCCGGCGTAGTCTAGTGGTTAGAGCATTCCACTAACAATCATAAGGTCCCGGGTTCGAATCCCGGCCCGGACGCGCCCTGCACTTTTTTCGGGTTTTTCTCTTCAGCCTTTTTCAGGGATTAATAAAATATTCATATAAATTTCATAATCTCTCTTTGCTTGTGTATATTTTTCATCGAAAAATAATGTTCAATGGAAATGAAATGAAATAAAAAAGGAATACGTCGAGGAGCACGACTGTCCCGAATTGAGCGAAGCCTGCCGCGTTCAAAATTCGACACACAACGGTGTACGCTTGCCCTATCCCGATGTATGCAACTGTTGCACTTACTGCATCACGAATCTCGGGTACGGCGAGTTCTGTTCTACCGGAAGTCCGGGTATGCCACCGCCTGCTGGGATCTGTGGACCTCGCTTGACGTGCACAAGGAACACGGGCCGTCCGGCCACCTGTCAATACAGTTGGGTGTCAATTATATATATGTTTCCTTGGGTGGGGAAAAAATATAATGCCCGAGGAGAGAGGATATAAGAAATTATTGTGCATGGCGAAAAAATGCAAAATTTCAGTGAATACGCCCTGTGCGAAGAAACAGAAGGATTGGGACGAGCGCAGGAAAAACGGATGTCTTGGAATGACGGAAGTGAGGCCGAAGTGTAACGAGGACGGGGAGTTTTTATCCGCCCATTGTATTCCGGGATCTTTGTAAGACGAATGACGAAACAAATGTCTGCTTTGTAAATTGGTAAAGCTTTATTTTGTACGCTTTGTTCTTTAATCGAAGATGCTACTGCCTGACACCCGAGGGCAACCGGATGTTCGGCGAGCTGGCATTCCTCGATCCTTCGGACGAATACAGAATGACATGTGGTACGATTAAATTCGAACTCCACTTCGGACGCGTCTAAATGTTTGCTTCGTAATTATAAATATTCTTATGGATGCGTTTTTGTTTTTTTTTATAAGGATGCTCTTTGAACAGTTGGAATGCCGCGCAGTCGGTTAATCCGGAATTTCGGAAGATGGCGCTGACGGCGCGATGCAACGATCACGGCCTCTACGATTCTTTGCAATGCATGATGGGAGACGAGGACCCGATTTGCTTCTGCGTCAATCCCGTGACCGGTGAACCGAGACTCGACTCGAACACTGTTCCGTTCTCCGAATTGAAACCCGGAAGTCCCGCATGCTGTACGGTATCCGCTTTTTTACACTCTAGCCGCAAAATTCGTGCGACCGGAAGTCGTCGAATTATTATCTCACCGGAATCGCTTGTTTCTCTTGGCACAGTTGATCCGGCGATTCACGGCAGCGAACGTTACGAGAGCGACTGCGAGAGGGCGCTGCGAAACTCGCGGGAAAATTCAAAATCTTCGACGGCGACGTCAGCCGCGGGAATTTACGACTACGACGAGCCCAATTGTCAACCGGATGGAATGTTTGGACGCGTTCAAAGGCTCGGCAAAGAGTGAGTCGGGATTTTACATTGTACGCGGTCTCGCGATTTTGGCATTCTAGGCACATTGGTTTTTTTTTTTTTTCTTCTTTTTGGGTTTCAGAATGATCTGCGTCGAACCTTCCGGTTTACCGATCGACGCGTTCAGGGCACCCGTCGATTCCGAGCAAGCTAAAACTATGGACTGCAGTAAGTTGGAATACTTGGTATTTTTTTTTTTTTTTTTTTTTTGGCGTCGTTTTCGTTGCTCCTGACATCTTGACTTCCGGTAGCGCGGTCTCAAGATGGCCGACCTTGGAACGAGAAAAATCGCCGCTTTTGCGGGAGAATTTGTATCCTAGGGTTTTTTCGATCGATGGTTTCGAATTTAATGTCGGATTTTGAAAATTCGGAATACCGGAAACAAGATGGCGGCTCGAAACAGGATAAATAATCGGGAGTTTCGTGAAAATTTGTATCCAAGGGTTTTTGGGCTCCCTGATGACGAATTTCGATAATAGAAAATGGCGGATCCAAGATGGCTGCTTAAAACGAAAGAAATTCATAGATTTTCGGCGAGAATGCGTAAGCCCAGGTTTTTCGACTCGGCGATTTCGTATTCCCCGTCGTTTTTTTCGGAATTTACAAAATGTCAGCCAAAGACGCGTTAAAGTTATGGAATTTTTATGAAATTTCGTACCTCAGCGTTCTCGGGCTCGCATGATCGCGAATTTCGGAAATTCAAAATGGCCACTCCAACGGGACTTTCGAAACCGCCCAAAAATTATGGGATTTACGGGAAAAAAAATCGTATCAACAATTTTTGCATGATGGCCGCGGCTTGAAATTTATTTTTGCCGAATTACAAAATGGCGTCTGCTCCAGCGTAAAAATCTTTAAAAACAAAATCGCGCACGCGCAAAAGTTTCGCGGCACGTTGTCGGTATGGAAGTTTGAAATTTTATTATTATTCACGCCGACAGATTGCGCGCGTGCCGTTTACGTACTGAATAAAACCGGCGTCGTGGAATTGCCGAGTTGCGACAGCCGCGGGAACTTCGAGCCGTTGCAGTTTCATCGTAATCAGTGTTTCTGCGTCGACAACAACGGCGATCAGACGATCAAGGAGGTGAACATCGACATGGCCGACCGTAGCTGTCCCCTCGACTGCTCGGCCATTGACGAGTCTTGTGTCGAGCGATCCTCGTCGTGACTCGTTAAATAAATAAATCGGAGAATGCGCGTGGGAGGCGAACGTGGGCGAAAATAAAAATTCGTATTTACACGGCGGGCGGCGGTGGGTTCGTTGAAGGGCGCGATCGTCGAATCAAATGAAAAAGAAAATTGCCACGACGAGGAAGAGTGTCCAGGAGATGGAGACCCCGGAAAAATGTCCACGACTTCCGTACCAGTGAGCGAAGAGAGCTGAAGAATTGATTTTTAATGTTAAAAAAAAAATGAAAAAAAAAAAAAAGACAAATCGTGCATTACCGTCACCACTCACCCGTGTCTTCTTGACTCGTTATCCATCCGATCACCGGCTCCATTCGTATCTGACGCTTCAACCAGTCGTTAAGGGGCTCGAAGTAACGCGTGAGGGCGCCACCGTCGATTCTGTTGGTCCTACCGCGCGTCATTTGCCTGATGATTTCCTGCCAACTTCTCGACGATCCCGGCGACAATATTTCCCTAAAATTTTTTCGTTTTTTTTTTTTTTTTCATTCACAAAAAACCGGCTATCTTTGTATACGGCGCATCCGCATTCGTTTGGTCGCGCAATTGCGATGTTTTCTCGACGTTTTTTAAGGTTTTTTTGTTTGTTGTAAGACACAAGATGGCGTGTCTGGTCGGAAATGGCCGAGAATTTCTTATAAAATATGGCACTTGCTGCCCAATTACAACAAAATGTCGACGTTACTCGCGCAATTCTGACAAGATGGCCGGCTGTTTGAGCCATTTCTTTTTTGTACAAAATGACGTTTGATTTTTGAAATAGAAAACAAAATGGTGGCCCGTGTCAATCGCTTTGAGAAAATGGCACCTGTCCGAGGTGAACTTTACAAAATGGCGCCGGGTGCGCGATCCTTACAAAATGGCGTATTAGGAACCGTATTAGGACCAAATCGGAACGTATTAGAAAATCTCGCACGTATTCGTCGTTGACTCACGTGAGCAATCGTCCGGCTTCCCTCGATCGGTAAAGATCGCAAGTGTGCAAATCGCCCTTATGACCGGAAATCTCGCACAGCGACTCGTACAATTGAAACTGAAGTACGACACCGACGAAATACTTGGAGTACGGTATGTCAGCGGGCACGTGATACTTGGAGGCAGCGTCGAAGTCTCGCTCGGTTCGTGTGATCGGTGGCACGATGCCTTGATACTGTAGCCTCAATTCCCACCATCTTGTCGTCATGTCGACTACACCCTCGCCGAACACTCGCCATCTCCACTGGTCCGTAAAAAAAAATAAAAAAAAATAAAAAAAAATAAAAAAATACAAAACACATAGAAATTAGAAATTCCCTGCCCCGAGGGAATCGCTCGAGCGTCACTTACCTGATCGACGATATACGCGAACGGTAGATAGGCCACTTTTTTCAACGCAACGAGCATAAGAAAATTTATGTTAGTCTCGTATTCCTCGGTGGAATTGTTGTACAAGCCGATCCGGTGCAAATGCCGTGGTGTCATTATCGAAAGCTCAATTGCGTCGCTCACTGCCTCGTGAAATCCTGAACAGAAACACGAGTTTACCGATCACCTATAGGCTCAAACCGATTTTTACGCGTTTATTCCAAGCTGGGCGCTTTCGAGACCTTCGCGGATGTCTTCGAGTGCGATGAGTGCCCCTCGAGTGCCCCTTGAGTGCAATAAGTGCTCATTAGTGTTTAGCAAGTGCCTTTGAGTGCTTGGCGAGTGCCTTTGAGTGCTCTTGAGTGCTTAGCGAGTAACTTTGAGTGCTCAGCGAGTGTCTTGGAGTACAAATGGGTGCTCTTGAGTGCTTAGCGAGTGCCTTCGATTGCCAACGAGAGTTCTTGCGCACTTAGCGGATGCCTTTGGGTGCTTAGCGAGTGCCTCTGAGTGCACCGGGCTGCACTTGAGTGTTCACCGAGTGTCTTCGAGTGCAAATGAATACTCACCGAGTGTCTTAGAGTGCAAATGAGTGCTCTTTGGTGCTTTGCGAGTGTCTTAGGGTGCAAATGAGTGCTCGTGAGTGCTTAAGCGAGTGCCTCTGAGTACGCCGAGTGCTGTTTTTGCGGCTATTCGCGTGCTCTTGAGTGCCTCAACGAGTGGCATTTGAGTACAGTGAGTGCTCTCGAGTGCTTGGCGAGTTTGCTTATTGGCTTCTCCTTGGGCCTATCGAGTGCCACGTGAGTTTGTTCGGGCACTTTGAGTGCTTTTTGCTTCTATAGTGGCTGGAATTTCGTCGATTACCGGGCAACGCTTCACTCCTGAATATCAACGGTTGATCCTTGTACTGAAGATAATATTGCAAATGGCCCATCTCGTGATGCGTCGAGATGAGATCGTCCATTGTGACTCTCGTGCATTGTTTAATTCTGTAATCTATACGATTGCAAAAGTCCCAAGCGCTCGGTGTACACTTGACATCGCGATCTATCGGCTTCTCGAACATCGACGAACGCCAAAATTCCGGTGGCATCGGCTTCATGCCCAACGACGTGAAGAACTCCTCCGCCATTTGGAACATCCTGGAAGAAAATTTAAGTTTTTTTTTTTCCACCGATACTCTTGGTGGCGTTTTGTTTTTTTTTTTTTTTTTTTTTTTGCTACTCTCCCGCCATTGAAACGACCTCAGAGGAGTGAAAGCCTGTATCATCATGTCGAGGGTGACGTCGAGTCGACGGGCCGACGGAAACGGCTCGACGAGGTCGTATATTCCTTCCCAATTTTGGGCCCACATATTGCCGAGTAGATGGGCCGGAAGTGGACCGTCCTCGCGCAATAGCTTGTTCTCGTGGCCGTAACGCTCGATCAACCGTGACCTTACGTACGTGAAGAGATTCTTGTAAAGTGGCGTTATCGCCGATATAACCTCGGCTATGTTACGCTGAAAGTAATCGTCCTCGTACAAGTCACGCATCTGATCACCCGCGTCCGCGAAACCTTATGAAAACGAACAGCCATTATTATTTCTTTTTTTACCATTTGAACACTTGGCTATTTCATCGTGTTTATTGATTGAGGAAAAGAAGAAGAAGAAAAAAAAAAAACAACGATGAGAATGACGATAAATTCGGTAATTTCGAAAAATCGAAATAATCGGCGCACCATTGAGCCTCGAGGCCTGATTCGCCAGTTGGACGTATCTCATGTATTTGTTCTTCAATGGTGGACCGACAGCCTCGTGCCAGGCTCGCCAGTAATGCAACAACTCCTCGTAGTCTCGGGACTCTGCCATTATTCTCGCCACGTCTGCAAAATCGATTGTATCGAGATTTTTTTTTTTTTTTTTTTTCAATAATTATAACAAAAACGGTAGTAATAACGGTGATAATAATAACTGTTATTATTATTATTATATATTATTATTATTTATTATAATATACAATGTAACGCGAAAACGACGAGGATTCAAGGAAAACCTTAAGATAGTAAAAAGTTGAATCTGTTTTCGTTGAGTTCGCGAGAATTTTTTTAGATTTTTCTTTCGACATTTTGTCTTTCACCTAAATTATTTAATTATCGTAACTCGAGAAATAAGGGGTTTGTGGTAAAATTTTAAGAAAGGAAAAATTTTTTTTTTTCCATTCTCAACGCAATAGAATTATTTCAGATTTTTTTTTCGACATTTCTTTTTTCTCGAGAATAATAATAATAATAACAGTACGAACCATGGTCGATGTCTAAATTGCAGGTGGCGCCCATTTTTTTGTACGGGCACAATCTCGTCCTCGCGTAAAGTTCCTTCATCTCGACTATCAAATGATGTATCTGCCAAGATCGAACGATTGTATTAGTTTTCGAATGGGCAAATGGAAATTGATGTACGATTTTTTTTTCATATATTAATTGATTAATTTTCTTCGTTAGTCATTAATTTAATCGTTAAGTAATTGATTAGATCGTTAAGTAATGAATTAAATCGTCAATTAAATCGTTAAATAATTAATTGCATCGAATGTATCAATTAACTAATTAAATAATTAATCAATCAATTAATTAGGGGTTGAATGATTAATTCAAGCGTTAAGTAATTTATTAGATCGTTAAGTAATGAATTAAATCGTCAATTAAATCGTTGACTAATGAATTGCATCGTGAATCAATTAACCAATTAAATAATTAATCAATCAATTAATGAATTAAATCAATTGAATGATAGACATGTATATAATAATTTGAAGGTCCCTTCCGTATGTTTTCCATACTTCGTTGAACTTGTCGTCCGTCAGGGCGTTCCTTCCTCTGACGACGATCATCTTTAACTGCCGGCGCGTCAACGGATCTGGTATTCGACTCCAGGCAAAAGTGATCGCTTTTCGCCACGAGGACCTCTCGAACTTGAGCTTGAGCGTTTGCTCCTCGAGCTTTTTGCGGATTTGAAAAAAAAAATTCTTGTTTAAAAGGCAAAGAAAAAGACAACTTTCCTCGGATTTTTTTTTTTAAATACCGAATTAATAATGATAGGTGAATAAAATAATAATTGGTGAATGTTTTCCCAGTGCAAATTGAGGAAATGTGTGGCCGGGCAATAAGTCTGTTAATTATATAATAAAAATAATAACCAATAAATTTATTTAATGATTAAAATATTTGCGCAATATGATTATCTTTGTGGAGACAAAAAAAAGCATAAAAAAAAAAACAAAATAAAAAAATACCATTTTACGACGATTCGCGTCGGTGATGTTGGTCGCAAAGTTCCATTGGGTCATAGTCAAACGGCTGCAAACGGTCGAGGCCTCGCGATCGTATTCCCGAAGAAATTGCAACGCCTCGCCGAGGTTGACGTTGAGGCCCTGAAAAAATCAAAAAGTTTTTTTTTTTCATAAAAATAAAGAATATTTTTAAAAATCGTTTAAGAAATAAATGAACGAAAATATATTGGAAAAAAAAAAATACGAGGCAAAAGGAATTGTGTCATTAAGGGGCACGAGGCTGCGAACACGGGAAATTAAAAATTTTCACCGCGCGGCCAGGCGTGTGCAACAATTATTGTAAGGCCCCGTACGTGGAGAGTAGCTCGTGAAGCGTTCTAGGCCAATTTCAAAATTTCCAAGGCAAGAAACTCGTGCAGGCCACACACGTACACGGTCGCCACACAATGGAAATATTTTTTCAAGCATGTCCGTGCAAGACCCTTTTTTTTCTTCTTTTTTACGCTTCTCAAATCTCACGATCTTTCCTACTCCCGAGACCGTTATATTCACGTGCTTTTTACGAATTCTATCCGGAGAGGGGGCCTTCTCCTACACGAGCTGTTTCTTTTTTTTTGCCTCGGAGAGCGAAAGAAGAAAAACGAAAAAAAAAAACAAAAAATGGAGTGAAAGAGAAGTAAACAAATGAAATAAAATAAAATAAAGATAATAATAATAATAAAAGTATAATAAAAATAAGTAAATATACTAAAAAAAAAAATAAATATACTAAAAAAAAAGGTAAACCCAAACAAACAAATACGTAAATAAGTATAATTATTAAATAATAAATATAATAAAAATAGGTATAATAATAATAAGTAATGATAAGTAAATAAGTATAATAATAATAATCAAGTATAAGCGATCAAGCAAGTATCACGTTATTGTTACGATCACGTTACGATAAAAAAAAATGGCATTCACAGCCTTTGTCGTGATAATAATGATAATAATAATCATATTAATTGGTGATAGTAAAATCGAGATTGATGGTCGAGCTAATGATAATGTCAAATGAGAAAGAAAAGTAACGATATTGAGCTCTCACCTCGAGATATCTCGTTTCACCGATACCGATAAACAGCAGCAATGTCCACGAGCTCCAGAACACCGGAAACCCAGAAGTCTTCATTCTCGATGAAAATTAAAGTCGCGGTGTGATTTTTGCACTTTTTTTTGTTCCCTCACTCTCTATCTCTCTGGTGTTTGTTTTTTCTGTCGTTCGCTGTTCCAGTTCGGTTTGTTTTTTTTTTTTTCAAGCGCTCAACGTTGGCGAATACCGGAAGTCGCCATTCTCGAGTACCGGAAGTCGACGTTCCTGCTTGCGTGAATATCCCTCGAGGATGTTGCTTTTTTTTGTTATCTTCGATTTAATTCCTGCTTCGTCTTGTTTTTCGTAGTGTAATTAAATTGGATGTATTTTGGACAAGTTATTTTTTATCGTTGGAAAAGATAAAGACTTTTTAACCGGTCTAACTCGCGATCCAACGTCCGGTTGGGAAGAAAAATCATCGAAAGTCACCCAGAGGACGCATTTAGATTGTCAATTTTTAACATTTATTTAGACGTATTGTGTGTGTGTGTGTGTACGTGTGTTTTTTTAAGGCTGGTGACTAGCCGGCAGGGTGGAGAAGGGAACGAGGGCTCGAATGAAAAATGAAAAAAGACTAAAAGACACGGGCGCCGGAGACGAAGGATCTGAGCAAACTGCAGCTTTACGGTCATCGAGGTGGCATCGTTACGGTAAAGGTGGCACCGTTTCTATCGATTTTTCACGTGCGGCGAGTACAGAGGAAAAAAAAATATATACACCATGCATTCGCGGTATACTGCAATTGCAATTTTCCTTCTCCCTCTCTCTCCCTCTCTCTCTCTCTCTCTCTCTAACTCTTTCTTCGTGTTCACTGTCTCGCATACAACTAACACGAATAAAATAAAAAATAAAAAAATCTCTTCTCACTTATTCGTACGTTTCTTCTCAATTTTTTTTTAATTTAAATAATTTATTTTTAATATTTGCATTAAATAAGTATTTTTTGCGTTTTTATTAATTTTTAAAATACTTAAAGACGAAATTTGTTTTCATTTTTCAAATGTTTACATTAGTACTGTTCTGTTTTAATTTTTTCGAATTCTCAGGTACGTGTGGGTGTTTTTTTTTAATTTTTATTCTTTCGTATACAAATTTGATTTTTATTTTTTATTATTTATCGTTGTATATCATGTTTTATTTTTATTTTTCGGAATGTTAGAGACGTGTTTTTTTTTTACTTCATAGACGAATTTTATTTTTATTTGTTATTATTTATAATTATGCAAGGCATATATTATTTTTATATTTTAATATTTCCATTAGTATTGTTGTCTTTTTTTTAAATTTTTCGTGATGTTCACATACGAATGTGGTATTTTTTTTCTTTCTTTTTGCTCTTCCACACACGAATTTGTTTTCTCGTTTCAATTTTTTCTGCACGTAAAAAAAACGCAAACTATGCGAATTTACCTTTTTTTTTCAAATTTTCAATAGTCAAAACATTTTGTTTGTACAATTGTCGTTTGAAATACGAAAATGAGGGAGGAAGTGAAAAATAAAAAATGAAGTGAGATGAGAAAGTTGAAAAAAAAAGAATTCGCGAGGCTTCCTCGGAGCTGGTCGAGGGACGCTTCCCTACTGAAGCGATCGCGACTTTCAGGCCGCTTCTTCAGGACGCGAGAACTGGCGCGCGATGCCGCGGCTGTGACGGCGACGGTGATGAGGGAAGAAATTTAAAAAAAGAAATAAATAAATAAAAGACAAAAGACGGCAAGAGAGAGAGAGAGAGAGAGAGAGAGAGAGAGAGAGAGAGAGAGAGAGAGGGAGAGAGAGAGAGAGAGAGAACAAAAAATAGAGAAGAAAAAATAGAGAAGAGAGGAAGGGACGGGCGTCGTCGGTGCGTGAAGCATGACCGACTAACGCACCGTGGCACGAGCCAAAATCCTTTGCTCCGAAACGAATTTTACACCGCGCTCTCTTTAACTCATTCGCTCTCTCTCTCTCTCTCTCTCTCTCTCTCTCTCTCTCTCTCTCTCTCTCTCTCTCTCTCTCTCTCTCACTCTCTCTCTCTCTCTCGCACTCTCTCTCTCTCTCTCTCTCTCTCTCTCTCTCTCTCTCTCTCTCTCTGATTTTCGACGTGCGCATTTTTTTTATCCCCCGTCTTATTTATTTTTATTGCTCGAATTATAGTTTATTTTTATTTTCTTCTCTACAATTATATTGTTCATTTTTTATCGACCACCTTAATTTTTTTATTGCTCGAATTGTATTAAAAAAAAATCTCTCCAAACATTTATATTCTTAATTTATTGACCACCACCTTTATATTTTTATTGCATGAATTATGACATAATTTTTGCTCCGCAAACATTTACATTTATTTTTTTTTCTCGGCAAACTTTGAAAAAATCATTTTCACTCGGTTTACCTTTGTTTTTTTCATTTATATTTTAATCACACATTAATCCACCGCCATTATTGATAACCATTTATGTTGATTAATTTTTTTTCTCCGATAATTCGCTAGGATCTTGCATCGCGAGACGACAAAACGAAGAATGAAGAAAAATAAGTCACGGCGTATCGTTGGACAAAGAAAACTAGGAAAATCGTCCATTTCCGCCACAAATGTATATATATATATATATAAATATATATATATTCAATTATCACGTGGAGCAATCTGTGACGATATCCGTAGGACACAAGACGGTAATTGCGACGCAGAAATAATTGCGTCCACTCCTTCGAATTTTTCTAGACGAATCACTGTACGAGATTGGCACTTTCAATTGAAAGCAAAAAAAAAAAAGAAAAAAAAGATCAATTCCCTTTGAAATAAAACCACACATATCACGAAAAAAATATATATATCACGTCACAAATATATTTTTCATTTGTAATTTAATAAACTTGAATTGTTTTCTTCCCCGTGTCTTTTTGTGTCTCGAAGGAATTGATTTTTTTTTCCTTTCGCTTAAAAGTGCCGAACTCGTACAGTGACTCGTTTCATTATTCGAAATAATAAACAAATTAAATTTCGAAGAAAAACACAAAGAAGCTTACAAAGAAATTAAAATAAATAAATAATACATAAATAAATATATGTTTATGCCTTTTTTATTTTATTTTTTCTAAAGTAAATTCTACTTGTCTGGTAAAAGAAAACAAAAATGTTTCGTGTCGTATTTATAATTTTGTTTTTCCAGAGAGACAATTTTTGTTTCTTCTTCTCAATTTTCACGATAAAGGAAACTCTTCGAATGAGCCCAGGCTCTTGTTTCTCATTTTTTTCATCTGCTCCAAATGATCGGCCTGTTGTCTCCCGAAGTTCTTCAGCGCCGTAACTTGAATTTTCCTGTGTCTCTCGAGGCGTTTGTACGTTTTTCGCATTTCTCGCAGCTCTGCCTGAACTTTGACGAAGTCGAGGACGTCCGGAGCCTTTTTTTTTTGTTCACGAAATTTCCATTTTTTTTAGCCCGATTCATTTTTAAAGCAAAAAAAAATAATTTTTTAAATAAGGAAATAATTGGACAATACCGTGTAATCGTTCATGAGTCGGGCAATTTTCGCCAATCGTTTTTCAGTCCTCTCGACCTCGACTCGTGCGCTCGCGTGATCGTTTCGCAGCTTCTCAATTTGCGTTTTTCTAATATTCATGTCCTTCCTTATGCCGACGAGGGAGCCAATGTTCTCCGCCATTTTTCGCTTGTACGACGTCAGAGCGATGTTATAATGTGCTTTGAGGAAAAACAAAAATGGGAGCAAAAAAATCGTATGAAAGAGAAAATAAAAATTTATCAAGATAATAATAATAATACGATTATTTTTATATCGATATAATTATATTATCGTAATATATTCTGGTAACGCCATCTGTTGGAAAACAGCGAGAACTTATTCAACATCTCAATGTATAAATAAAATGTTTTTTTTACATTTACATAAATAAATCTTGAAAATTTAAATAAAATAAAAATTAAAAGTTGCGAACGAACGAATAAGTTTCTTTCTTTAGGAAATATTTACCTTTTCTTTATTTGACGAAGAAAAAAAAATAAAAAATCGACAAAAAAAAGTGATATACTTTACCGGTAACTTTTTTGAGATCGATGAGATAGCGATTTTTCTCCTCGACTTGCTTCATGTAATCTTGATTCTCAATGGCGAGTTGTTGAAAATCAATTGGATGAAGATTCTCGCCGAGCTCCTGCCTCTGTCTCAATTGATGCCTCGCACGTTTTATCTGTTGCTTCAGGCTCGAGCTTTTCAGTCTAAGTTTCTCAATTACGCTGTCGGCCGCTTTCAGCCAATCCTCCATGAATCTGCGGGCGCGGCGAGGTGAGGGCGACGAAAAAAAAAAAAAACATAAAAAAACATTAAAATAACAAAAAAATTGGATATCCGTCAAGAAAAAAAAAAAAAAACAATTGTTCAATTGACTTGAGGAATTTTTCCGCCGGTATTTTTCCGGTAAGAGGATCCACTCCCCGTCTCACGACGTTCTCCTCCAATTCGTTGCTCGTCTCGCTGGTCTCGCGTATACGCAGCTCGATCTCTTCGATCTGGGCCCTCATAGACGCCCGTTGGCTCGTCGCCGATTTTTCCAAATCTGCGAGGCTCGCTCTCATCACCTCGATCTCTTTGCTCGACATTTCGATTCGATGGGACAGGGTTATCTTGTAATTGCTGCAAGGGCCCGAGATAAGGGCAGTCTAGTAAGATCGTACGAAAAGGGTGAAGGAATAATTGGAGAAAAAAAAACACATATTTTTCCTACAATAAAATAATAATTAAATTCAATATTATTTAATATTGTAATGTAAGATATATATTTTTTATCTTTAAAATATACTTTAATATTTATCATACAAGCTGAAGGCAAATAATCAGGAAGCAATAATAACATTTTTACATAATATTGCAATAATAATAATAATCAGAAGAAAAAAAAACAAAATTGTCTACCCTGCAACGATGTAAACTTGAGAAACAAAAAAAGATACACATTAGTAAAAATAATACGAATAAAAGTGGTTGAAAAAAAAAAGGAGGAAATATCGGCAATTTTTTAACGTACGTAAGTTGCAATTTTTCTGTCGAAAAATTCTCGAAAAATTGTGTTGATTTTTTTTTGTTTTATGAAGACATCAACTTTCTCTACAAAATGAACGGACGTCTATGTAAAAATTAATTTATTATTATTGTTATTACAACGAATGTCATCCATTTTATCATGTATTTCAAATTTTAGCTACAATTTTTCAAATTTTGCTGTTCTTTTTTAATTTCATGTTCAGATTGTAAAGGAACACTTGGGTCGATTCTACCCAGTCACTTTTCAAAAAAGTATTGTGACCAAACTATCCGTCCGAAGTGGTTCAAAAAATTACGGAACATAGTTTGAACTTTCTAGATCATGGACGAAAAATTTATTTATAAGAAATAAAATGGCGACATGTTAAAAAAAAATCATAAAGAGGTGAAAACGTAATAAAGACACTTTTTCGTTCAAAAAATCATAGTTCCAAGAATTTTCAACATTTTTACCTAAAATTTGTACGTGATACTCTTTAGATATGGTACTTTTGGGAAAAAAAATAGTAGCATATTGCGCGTTCAAAAAAAGGTACTTATTCCGACATGTGAGGAGGGTAAATTTTATGGTATGAGGATACTTCAAACTCCAGGTAAGATGCTGACTATAGTACCATTCGCAGAATCGGATCGATTTTACCCAGAGTCACCACGAAGGGTTAATATATATATTATAATATAATATTTTTATATTTTTTAAATATATATTTTTAATATTTAATTTTTTATAATATTATTTAATAATATTTATATTTATTTATAAATATATATTTTTGAAAACTGAACTTAATAGTTAAAATATCAAGGAAAACGTTGCAAAAAAAGAAAGAAAATGTGTGTATTTTGTTTCGTTTATTCGCAAATGCCATTTGAATTTTATGGCCCATTTTCGGCCTATTTTCGCTGGCTAATTCCCCTTCAATCAGATCGGACCTGTAAATCCTCGAGGACGTTGGTCGAAGGGTCGACGTGTAACGGCGACTGCTGCTCAGTGTCTGGTTGCTCCCGAGGCTCGGTGAACGTAATGATTTTTCTCGATTTGCACTGACGATACCGGTACTGCTAGCGATCCCTGGTAGACTCGAGCCCGAGGTTATCGGTACGAGCTGCGACGTGACTTGTTGCACGTGCTTGGCCGTCTCCACGAGACGATTCATTGCTAATTTAAATTTTTACGTGTTCGTGTTCTTTTTTTCTCCACATTTCTTCGTCATTAATTGTATCGAAAAAAAAAACAAAAAAAAATACGAAATCATCCGTTTTTAATTTTTATTTTCTTTTTACTATATATATATATATTTTTAATAATTCAATTTGTTTGGATTTGCTTACGGGGCGGACTCACCAGCGAGGCACTTGGGATCGTGCCTGCTGAGATAACGCTCGAAAACGTCGTTCTCCAGCTTCAAAATTTTGTTCGTACGTAAAGCAACCTCCAGTGCTTGGCGCAACTCTTCGTCCGACATTTCTTTGAGAAAATACGAAATTCGATTCATCATTTTTACGGTAATTTTCTGTTTTTATTTTTATTTCTTATAATAACGCGATATAAGTGTGGCGAGAAATAAATATCGAACAATTACGATAATAATAAAAAATAATTTTATTCTATTGGGTATGGGCCATGGAATTTAGTAAAAAAAAAAATACCCCAAACAACATCTGGCGAATGGAAGCAGTGTATAGGGAAATGGAGGTCGAAACATGGAAAAGAGGAGCGAGATATTTAGTAGAAGTAATGAAGATGGAGGACGGTAGGTGGCCCAAAAAAATGCCTATGGGAGGAAGTAAGAGCAATTACAAATGGCAATCCATCAAAATGGGGAAATGAAATGAATGAAGCAATGGGAAGCGTAGGTGAGGGAGAAATCTGGCAAACAATATGGAATGGAATAAGGTAGCTGGACAAAAAAAAATAGAAAGAGAAGAATAGAAAAATCGAAAAAATACAAATCTAATAAAATAATAAATAATAAAATTAAATGAAAAATAGTAAAAAAAAAAAATAAATGTCAAAAAACACTTACCCTCGTAACGCGATTCGTCGTTTGGCAGATATGAGACTCGTGAGCCGAGGCTCGCGACGCTTCCTCTTCTCAGCGACGACATTGCGCTGCTCGTGTCGTACAATCCAACGAAAGGAAACGGAACAAAAACCGAAAAACTACCGTCGGAAGCAAAACGGAGAAAGAGGAATTGAAAAAAAAAAACACGAGATGAAAAAAAAAGCGAAGGAAGGAAATGTAAATTTACCATGAACGTTGCTGCTGCTGGTCTATTTTATCGCGAGGCGAAAATCGATTCGTTGTTTGGTCGATAACGCCCTTTCGCTCCCCCCTTCTTGCCGCACGTTTTTTTTTGTTAAAAATAAAAATTGGTTCATCTATGACTTTTTACACATTTTTTTTTTACATGACTTTTACGTTTTTTCAAAATTGTTTCCTTTTTTCGGATTTTCTTAATTTTCCTGTCAGTTTCGTTCTTTTTTTTTATTGTTTATTTTTTTTCCTATTCTAATTTTTCTTCCACGGGATAATTATAAAAAAAGATCGACGAACACAGTGCTTTTTTTTCTCATTTATATTTTAGGTTTTTCTTTTCGTTTGAATTAATTTACACTCGTCAGCCAGTTTTGCAGTGTAAATAAAAAAAGAGCCAGTGATTTTTTTTTTATCGATGATCGAATTATTATTTAAATTTCTAATTTTTTCATTCCTCTACTTATTTTCAATGTTATTGTTTTTTTTTTTGCTACAGTTTTTCTCAGCGTATTACGCCGAGCTATCCCGGTTCTCCGTGACCTCGACCTCGTCGACGTACAAAAGGTATTTGATACCGATGCCCTTGTCCTCGGAGCTGCAGGACCTTATCACGGCGGGCCTGTCGCTTATCATAAAGAGCATCTCCGCGCCCCCGTCCACGAATTCGTTCTGCAAATTTTCAGCGTCCAAGAAAATTATTTTTGCGGAGCAGTGAGAGAGAGAGAGAGAGAGAGAGAGAGAGAGAGAGAGAGAGAGAGAGAGAGAGAGAGAAGTATAAGAGGATGGTAAAAGAGAGGATGAAAAAAAAAATTAGGCTAGAAAAGAATTTTATAAAAGAATTTTTCTTAAATTACGAGGTTGAAAATAAAAAAGGATTTAAAAAAGAATTACGCGAGTGAGAATAAAAAATATTATTATAAAAGTTAAATAAAAAAAAACACAGGTACATCGGAGAGAGCTACTTTTTTTTTTAAATCAAGGACGAGCGATTAAAAAAATGATGTTGGTGAGATTTTTGGAAGAAAAGATTTTTCATGAGATTTGAGACGTGAGAAAATAAATGTAAAGAAATAATTTGAAAAACTAATTACAAGGAAGGAATTTCTTTTGCTCTTTTTTTTTCGCTTACCTCCACGTCGATTTGTTCGCCGTTCACCCAAATTGTCTGTGTCGTTTTGTCTGAGAAAAATGAAAAAGAAAGGAGAGACGCCGATATCAGATTGACAAAAAATGGTGGACCTTTTTTTGTTTTTTTAAGCAACTAATTATTGTTTGTTTATTTCCCATCACTGAAGCCATCAATGTCATTTCCCTTGAATTAATTTAATTGAATATTTAATTCAAATGAATGTGTAAAAATTTATTTAAAACGTTGGGAAACGATATATATATGTGTGTGTGTGTGTGTGTTAGAATATGCAATTTATAATGGAGAGTCTTTTTTACCGAGAACGATTCTGTATTGTTCATCCCCAATTTTTGTCATCCAAGTGTCGAGGACCTTCGACTGCGACTGGACGAAATTTTGGAAAGTTTTCCCGTTCACCCACAGGCTGTACGAGTACCTGAGTCCTGCAGGGAGTCGCAAATTTATTATTCGATCCGAGATACGCCTTTTTTTTAAATTTATTCAAGCTATTCTTTTTAAATATTAAATATATTTAAATTAAGAAAATAAAGATTAGATTCAAATTAAATAAATAAAGATAAAACACGATATATCGCATAAAAATGAGAAAGGAATATAGATTCATGACATAAAAGTGCGGTGAAAAAAGATTAAATTATTTTTCTTTTTTATTTACTAACAAGGCTGTTATTTGAAAAAAAAGAAAGGTATCCTCGTGTCTTTTATTAACGAGCACGACTGTTTGTGTATCGAAAGACTAATCCTTTTCCTCAACTGCAGAATGTTACAACGATATTAAATAGATCTTGATTTAAATAAATAAATAATTTTATTAATGAAACCCAATAGGAAAAATTTGATGTCACGAAAAAATTTAGTTAATTAAAAATAAAAATAAACTCAAATAGACGCATCTAGTTAATATCGAAAGAATTTTTGGCCATCGGTGTAGTTTTTAATTATTTAGCAAATCCTTTTTAATAAAAAAAAATCTTTTTTCCATAAAATATTTTCAATCGTTCTTTATTTTCATTCTATATCTTTTTTACAATCGACATTTTTGACTGCACATACTTGCCGTCTTTTTCAATATCGTTCCCGCTTCTGCAATAGTACATTATGGCACTAGGACGAAAAAAAAGCTTTTTCCAACGAGTGTGCGTTTGCAACACTCGTCTTCGGCTCGTGCTGCAAGCTCACACTCATAGGAAAAAAGTTTTTATCGTCGAGTATTATAAGAAATTTTATTTTACCCGGTGTGTATGTTGAATAAAGGTTTGAAAATCGTGCATTATCGTACCGAGTGGAATAAATTAATTTTTTTCACACGTTTTTTTCTGATTTTTGCAATATTGTTTTTTTTTTGTTGCTGCAAATACCTGATATAGGATCAATCCTAATGACGAATTTCGTATCGCCAAAGCAAATGATCTCGTCGCCAACGAGGCGAAACATCCAATCGCGATGAACGACGGTCTTCCCGTCGATCCTCACCGTTCTCCTTCCGGTCGCGGTCCCGTGCTCGAACTCGACCACGTGATTTCCGTCGTTCAGAGGCACGGTCCAGCGTGCCGTTGGCTCGCAATCCCCCGGCATTTCGATGCTCTGCAATCCTCTCACGAGACCCAAATAACTCGGTGATAAAAACATCGGGTCTCGTTATATTTATTTTTTTTTCGTCTTATTCTTCTTTTCTTTGCCTCGAATAAATCCACGCACACGCGGGTAACAATTTACGATTATTCGTGAAAAATGATAAGTGCACAATCGCGTCGAACACTGCGCCGTTTCTGTCGAAGGAAAAAAAAAACTTTTGCCGTCCGTTGTTTATCTTTTTTTTTTTTCAACTCTTCGGCAATTTTATCCGCAACGATTTTGCCGAGGAATCGATACTATGACGATTTTTGACGATCCTTTCGGCAGATTTTTTTTTTGCTTTTCGTTATTTTGAAAATTTATTCGATCGACATAATTCGTTTTTTGTATAATAATAATGATAATGGTAATAATAATTGTTATCGTTGTTTTCGTTCTTATTGGCAATATTGTTTATATTACTTTGTATAAAGTGTTGAAATAATAATAATAATAGCGGCAGTATGAACGAAAATAATAACAATAATAATTATTTTTTGTGAATATTTTTAAAAAAATTGAAATAATAATATATATATTTTTAAAAATATTGTCTTATAAAATTGCAAATTATTTGTCATATGTCAATATTCGTTATTCAGAGGTCTGGGAGTTTTGGATATTAAAAAAAAATGATCTTTTGAATTACCATCGATATTATTTGTTTACGTCATTGTAATGATTTTATACGATAATGATGTTTTATTCTTATCCATTAGATGAATAAATTGATGTTATTGTTGTACTTTACATTATTATCATTATTTTATATTACAACGATTCAATATTATTATTCTTATTATATTATTAATTGAGCAGTTTATTGTTGTTATTGTTGTACTCTACATTATTATCATTATTTTATATAATTACCAATTTTAGAAATATTCATTTACTGGTCGATCGAATAAAACAAAAAATTACACCCACACATTCGTACCGCTCTTTTTAATTCGAAAAGGATGGAATTTTTAGGACGAACGACAAGAGGTCAGTTTGCCACGATTTTTCGTACTGTATTTACCTGCGAAGCGAGGAAGCGAGAGAGAGAGAGAGAAAGAGAGAGAGAGACAGAGAGAGAGAGAGAGAGAGAGAGAGAGAGAGAGAGAGAGAGAGCTCGTAATCACCTGCAAGCCTTCGTCCCCTTCCGCAACGCCGTTTTTCACCTATTGATCGTCCGTTCTCAAGCCAAGTACGTTCTTACTTACGACGATCGATAAAATAAAAATAACAATAAAACGAACGAGAGGAAGGGAAAAATCGAGCTTTGCGTCACGATTCCACGGGAGGTGGGGGAGTCAATTAATAAATTACGAGGATCGTTGCGACGGAAGATTTTTTTTTTCGCTTTTTTTTTCCTTCTGTTCTCACAATTTGTTCGTTCGATCTCGAGGACAGGCAATCGAATTGTCAAAAAGATGGTAAAAATAATTGTTATGAATTATTCCGGATGGACCGGTAGCAATTCGCCCCTGCAAGGCCCGAAGCCAATCCTGTAACCTTCACCTTGGCAGTAACCTGCGAAACAAAGAACACGACGATTTTGCGATAAGTTGCAATGGAGAGTATCGAATTTTTGGATTTTCTTTTTGTAGTTTTTTAAAATTAATTTTGAGAATATTCATTTTTTGAAATCAATTTTGGTATATTTTTTGTCATACTTGAGAATTTGGATTTTTTTCAAGCCTCATTTACGGTGCATGGTTTTTTTTTATGTCAGATTTCAGCAATTTCTTTTTTTAGCGTCAAATTTAAGGAATAAAATTTATTTTTAAATAAAGTTTTAGGATTAAACATTTTTTTAAGTGATATTTGACCACGAAATTTTATAATTTTATTATAATAAAATTTGAGGATCAATTTTTTTTAAATGCACTTTGAGGATCATATTTAGAAAAAAATAAGGGTTTTGATTTTATTAAAGTCAAATTTGAAGATTTCGATTTTTTTTTCGTTCAAATTTGACAATTGTGTTTTCAATGCACCGGAAATAAGATAAAGAAAAAAAAGTCGTCGGCGTACCGCGAATGGAGACCTCGTCGCCGTCCTGCAAGAACTTCCTCGTGGTACCGTCCTTCATGGGTACGGGCATCGTGCCCTTCCAACATAGCTCGAGCATCGACCCGTACGAATCCGACGTCTGTATCAATTCAAAATTATAAAGAAAATAATATCGAATTTTTTTGTTTCGACGGCTAATTTTTCATCGTGAAAAGTGAAAAATGCGCGAAAGAGGACCATTTAAAAATGGCCAAAAGTATGTTACCTCTCCGCTTATGGTACCGGAAGCCATCAGGTCACCCGGATTGATGTTACATCCGGTTACAGTGTGATGGGCCAATTGTTGCTGAGCTGTCCAGTACATGTACTTATAATTGCTGCGGGAGACAGTGGTCACCGTGCCATTTGGGGCTGGAGCAACAAAAAAAAAAAATGTTCAGGATTCCCCAAAAAGTCAATGAGATTTTATTTTTTACTATAACGTACGTTTAATGTCGACTTCGAGTTTGATGTCGAAATTGCACGAGTTTTCGTGTCGAAGATACGGAAAGGGTTCCGGATCTTGGGCCATATTGGGAACTTTGAAGGGCTCTAGGGCCTCCATCGTCACTATCCAGGGTGAGATCGTAGTGCCGAGATTTTTCGCCCCGAATGGCCCGAGTGGAACGTACTCCCACTTTTGTATGTCACGAGCTGAGGAATTGAGAGGAAACGAGGAATAGAATTTTTTTGCTTTGGGTCATGAGAGAACGGTGAACAAAAAAAACGAACACTGAATGAATAGATGAAAAAATTGAATTAAAACAATTCCAGCAGTGAATAAATGAATGAAAAATTTGAAAGTTTTGAATAGTGAATGGATTAATGAAAAATTTGCAAAATTTCAATAGTGAATGAATGAAAAACTTGAATTTGAAAAAATTGCATAGTCGATGAATGAATAAAAAGAAATTTATTTGAAATATTTGAATAGTGAATAAATTAATGAATTTTTTTTATTTGAAATATTTAAATAGTGAATAAATCAATGAAAAATTTGAATTTGAAAAATTTAAATAGTGAATAAATCGATAAAAAATTAGAATTTGAAAAATTTGAATAGCGAATAAATGAATGAAAATTTGAATAGATGATAAAAATTTCAATAGACGAATGAAAGTAATGTATAAAAAAATGAATAGTGAATAGAATAGAACGAAATTCAAACCGCTCCAGTCGTTCATCGTGACCATCCCGAAGATTCGATCGTAAGCCCTGCTCGCGGGGACGGTATCGCCAAGTTTGGTCGGTTCACCACCCACGAAGAAGGCAACCTCGAGCTCGAAGTCCATGAGCTTTGAGGGCCCGTAGGCCGGTGCCGCGCCCTCGACCGGAAGTGTCTGGCCCCTTGGTCGGCGTATTGGCGTGCCGGAAACGACCACCGAGCTGGCACGACCGTGATAACCGACGGGCAAGTATTTCCTGCAATCGAAGTGTTCGCGGTGATTTTTCCTTTTTTTTTCGAGCTAAAAGTCTCTTACCGATTAAGCGTTAGTACCGATCGAGCTTCGTTACCGATTGTCGTTACCGATCGAGCGTCCATACCAACCGATCGTCGATACCGATCGTTGTTTACCGATCGAACCAACCGAACTTACCAATTTGGCATCAGGGCGTTCTCCTTGCCGCGGAACATTATTCCAACGTTTGTGGCATGATGGATCGACGAATAAAAGTCAGTGTAGTCGCCTATCCTCGCTGGCAAATGCATCTTTGCCACATTCTGAGACACGAAAGCCCTGAGAAAATGTAGAGATTTTTTTATCGATCGAGCAGAGTCGGTAAGGAAGAAATTTTGCTTGTTCTTGAGGTGCGCTGTTTTTTTTAACTATAAATAATTCGTACTTGGCACGTAGCTCAGGGTTCTGCAGAGTTTCGTTCTCGTTTGAGAGAAGATTTTGTAGCGTGCTTCGCGCCTCTTTCCAGGCCTCTCGTCCGAGGGCCATAAAATCATTGAGACACTCCTGGTGAAAGACATGCTGATGCTTCGTCAATACAGGCCCGACGAATAGATGAGAAACGGCGGATAGATCGAGTATTTGATCGCCTATCGCCACGCCGATCCTCTTTTTCACCTGTTTATTGTTATTTCGATAAGTCAACGAGGCAGATAGAAGAAGTAGAGAGAAATAGAAAGAGCGGGAAATTCCAGGCGTTCGGATCTACAACGTGCGAGGCACCGACTGATGGTAATGTACCGGCCGACGGTAATGTACCGACTGATGGTAACGTACCGACGCTCGGTAACTTACCATCGGTCGATAAGCTACCAACAGTCGATAACTCTCGTCTCACGGGTCGCCGCTACTTTTGCGTCGGAGACGACAGATAGCGGATACCGCAGCCGCCCGTCGCGTCGTTCGCCAGTCACGAAGTAGAAACTGCTAGGTAACGAGCGGAGGCAAAGCGCACAAATCTTCTCGTCGCGAATTCTACTCACGTTTTCGACTGTGGAAAATACACCGTAAGGCAAATTCTCGATCGGAAAATCACAATCCGACGTATACTCGATGAACGACTTCATGCTGTATTTATTTCTTTGTCTTGGTTTCTTTTCTTTTTCACTTCCACAAACGTTTCAACACCACAAGATGCTCACGGCGACTGATCGCGACGACGAGAATTCTCGACTGTCGCGCGATAAGATTCTCGTTTGTAGGCACGCCGAGGCCGACTGGCTTTAATACCCGTAATAATTTATTCCCCTGTTTACCAATCCTGAAACTCGAGCCGATCCTCTTTTCTTTACCGGCCAAACAGGTTTCCCGTTTTTTTTTCTTTTTTTTTTTTGGATTTTATCGAAACGTCGAATGAACATCACCAAATACATTTTCTACGCTTTCAAAGTTTTGTTTCTCTCGTTTTATTCATTTTATGATTTTCTCTAATCATTTTATGTAAAATCACTAAAAAAAAGAAACGTTGCTCAAAGTTTTAACGTGAAATAATTTTTGCTTATCATACTCGTACGATTATTATTATCAAAACTTATAGAAATAATAATAATGTTGTGTACATTGTAATTATCATTACACCTCCAAATGATGATAATAACAATGACAATAATGTAGTTAAATCATGTCTAAATTTTTTTGAGCAAATACTGGTTCAAACAAAATGTTAGGACTTCCTAAAAAAATTGGCTAAATCGATCGGAAATCATTTTTTTTTTTTGGGGAACAAAGGACGTAAGGTTCCATCTCTTGCTCATATTCGGATAACAGCAGTTTATTAGACATTGATATACATGGAATAATAATATCGGGTAATTGCGCATTATCCGATGTCAATCAATATGTTACAACTTTTTTTTTTTTACAACACAAAACAAGCACTTTCGTTACATTTTCTTTACTTTTTTCCTTCGCGTCACAAATTTTCGGCAGTTTCCTGAATATTTAAACACATATACATATGAGCATAAATCTATATTTTTTATTTAATTTTCATTTTCTGTAGGCCCAATGCTCTCCTTCATCGTTCTTTTTTTTTCCTCATTACTTGTATATTTTCTTATAGGGGAGGGTGAGATTTTTCTTTTTTTTATAATTATTATTTTTCACCGAGAGGATTGTCATGGCCACTCCGAAGTTTTATCTCCGAAGGACTCAAACGCTCTCATCGATTGGAAGACGTAAGACTTTGTTGTCATTTGTTTTTTTTTTTGTATATATTAATATCTATATATATTTGTTTACCTCTTCGATAAATTATTTATACTTTGATTATATAATTGTAACAATTATTGATAACAAATCTATCAGCTCTCGTCTTGTAACAGCTGCGAAAACTTTTTCCTCGCTCGCAAATAAACTACAAGAGTGCACGTACTTTGGCTAAATTTTCGTTTCTTTTTTTTTTTTTTTTTAATTGCAATTCGCACGAAAATGTTGGTGGAACGAGCAAAAAAAAGAAACGAAAGAAATAATAAAAATAAAATTGAAAGACGGTGCGATGAAACAGTGCCTCCTAATTGAAGTGTAGATGAAGATTTTTTTTTTCTTTTATTTACAGAGAGTGGTAACGTTCAACATGAGAGTTGCTAAAATAATAATCATAATAATAACCGTTATAATAACAATGCTAAAACAATTATATTAAAAAGAGTGGTAACAGCGATAACAGTGATAATAATATTAATTCTAATAATTATTTATAATAAATACAATTTATTTCAATTGACTAGAATAATATTAAAATAATTATTAAGAATAATATCAAGAAGCTGTCGAGAACAAATTTTCTGCTAATTGATCTGACTTTTCTTTCCCCGAGGTTTTATTAGTATAAATTGAAAAAAGTGTCAGTATATAATGATCTTATTGACATCGACACACAAGTGTTTGATGTTAACGAGGCTGCATAATTAATATCCCTCTTTTGTTTTCTTTGTCTCCCCTCTTTCTCTCTCTCCGTCTCAGGTATCGTATTCGTGGTCGTTTTTATTTTCAAAAATACTTTTTTCAATCGTTCGCCTCATTTCTTCCATTTTCGACCACATTTTAATTCATTCGCTAGCTTGAGATCTTTTCTCATCGACGCGTCTTCGCGTGTACGTAGTCTCGAAAGTAAAGTTAAAGACAAAAAAAAAACGACAAAGAAACATCGCCAATTTTAAAAAATTACATACACGAATTGTTCGAACGAAGAGGGCATGAAAAAAAAGTACAGTTTTTTTTTGTTTCTGTTCGCGAGATGACATCGAGGACGTCTGGGCGTAAAATTTTGAGTGCTCGTATAATTTACATAAATACATTTACAGTTATCTTACATTATCTATCTATATATATGTATATATATATATATGTATATATTCAATTATACCTCTGGCTCGTCACATCTATAATTTAAACGTTATAATTTTTTCTTTTATTATAGTTCTCCATGTCGTTCAGTACTGGCGAGTGTATCGAGACGTATCGTCGATTTCTTTCTTTCTTTGTCTCTCGTTTCTGTTTTTTTTTCGCTCGTTGAGTCGCATTTTTTTTTCCCATTCTGTCAAACAATTGTAAGAATTTTCGATCCCTCATGCTGCAATTCGATCGCTAATTTCAACTCACATCGATAAATAATTGTTTTCTCTTTTTTTTTCTTTTAAATCGCTGTGCAACGACAATAATTGTAAAAATCATGACACATATTTGTATTCGAGGGAATCGAAGAGCTTGTAACTTTTGGAACGCGGCTCGCTAATTAAACGATATTTACGAGAAAAAAAAAAAAAAAAATGAAAAGACTTGAAATGAAAGGATTAGATCTGAATGAAAGCATTAATCGTAAAGAAATATTTTAACGAGACTTTACGCGAATATATTCGAAGAAGCGTGTACTTTCATGGGTTTGTGTTTGTATTTTTTTTTTTTTATCTCAACGCTATAAATACACATACGTATTTGTACGTAATTTACGTGTGTACGTGTATATATATATATATTTATTTTTTCTGATACTCATATATTTATTTCTATATATCGCTATGTCCGGTTTGTATATATATATATAGGGTTTATAATTTTTTAAATTTTTCATCTTATCATAATCTTTGCTCGACTATCCAACAGCAAATAAAAATTTTATGGCTGCGGCAACATATATATATATATATATATATATATATATATTTACGTAAGTTTGGGTATTTTGTTAAATTCACTTTCACGCGAGTCTGCTGATTCAGGTCCTGAAAAAACCAATACGATGATTTGGCTCGAATTGTACAGGGAGGAAAGAAAAATTATCGAACGGAAGAGAAAATACTAGCTGGAAAATTATTTAAATCGAATAAATCGATTTTCTTGCTCGTTGTATCAATTCTTTCCTCTATCATTATCATTATTAATGTTATTACTATTGTTACTATTATTATTTTGTCTCATTGTTATTTTAAAGGCAACGTGGACCAGAATCAGCAGAAATTTTTCCCCCAGGCCTCCATGGCTGTCGATCTATAGTTTTTTTTTTTTTACATAATAAACAGAAGACTCGAATAATTGAATAATTTTTGCTATGCGAAGAAAAGAGATCGAGCCTCTTCTCTATAATTTGACATTTATCGTTTGGCTTATTTTCGATCCACCCCCCCTCCCCCTCCTCCAGTCTTGCCCAACATTTTTCACTCGCTCGGTTATATTTATATTATTTTCCACGCTCTCTCAGATTTGGCCTGATTTTGGCAGTCGACAATGAGTGAATCCGTGGGAATAAAAAAAAAACAATATTCTCGCATTTTTATTTATATTTTCTTTTTTAGCCTCTTTATAGAGAAAGATTTTTTTTCTTCAAATTTGAATAATTTTTTCTCATTATCAAGTCTCTTTCAACGTCCCTCAATTATTGCTGTAACCGAGTGAATATTATTAATTAATTAACTAAACCATCATAATGTTAATAACAAAAATTACAATAATAGTTTTAATGATAATAAAAATTATGATTTTATAAATAATAATTTATAAATATTTTAAATAAATATACAACGAAAGCAAGCATCATTGCTTTAGGGGGGGGGGGGGGGGGGGTTAAATTATTGTTATTATGATGCAATTTAATGACAATTATATCATAATATTTTTTTATAATTATTTTCGTGGATCCTCGTTGCCGTTGCTTTTTTTTCTGCCTCGTTTAAAGTTCCATATGTCTTGATTTAATATTCATGGTTGAGAATCGACTTCGTTTTTTTTTTCGTCCTTTTTTTTTGGTTTTCCAATCGAAGCTTCGTAATACACACTTTTTTTTTTACCTCCCTCGTGATGAAAATACGGTCGATGAATTGTGATCGTGCTCAAAACTGTACCTGGTGTTGCTTTCTTTTTCTGTTTTCGTTTGTTTACGATTTTTACAAGTCGTGGCCAAGCCGATCGAGCTCAGCGAGCAAAAAATCGATGTCGGCCTCCGTGACGGCCGCGCTCGAGATGATATTTCGAAAGAAATTTGGCCGACGATCGTCCGGTTGGTAACCGACCATCAGAGTGCCCGATTCCATCATACGTCCCTTAAGGATGGGACAGATCTGTCGAGGACAAGTACATGTGAAATTATTCGCTTTTTTTTTTGTTCGCTCAAAGTTCACGAATTACGATAAGAATATTATTCGTAATTATATTCCAACATTAATCGTACTATTATTATTATTATTATTATTATATGTCACCCATTTGTGATGCGGGGAAACGTTTATTTTTTCTTCTTCATCAACAACGAAAAGGATATTAATTCGTAATAATGTTTTTTTTAATTATTATTATACTTATTTTTTTATTTTTTGATAATTAAAAAAATATGAACGTCCAGTGTGATGAATTTTTTTTTACCTCGCCGAGGATTTTTTCTCTCTGGGGACTGTGGGGCATGTTTCTCACACGCGTCGGCAAATACCAGAAGCACACGTTGACCAATTCAGGCTCGAGAATCAAGTAATACTTGTCGGGCATTTGCTTGATTCTCTTGACCATGTATTCCGTGAGGTCCATCAACCTGTCCATGAGCTTTTCGAAACCCTCGGTACCCTGTTTACATTAGGACTTTTCAATCGTCATTTTTCCCATGTCAGGATGTAGAAAAATACTGTCTTTTTATCTTAAAAAAGGTTTCCTTCATCTCGAAATACTTTTTTTTTGTAGAGATACATTTTTTTCGTAAAAAAAAATGTCTGGTGTTACAAAATCAATTTATTTTTAAACGAAAGAGATTTTCGAAAACTCCGAACTCAACGAAACTCTATAGAAGAGATTTTTTAAAAAAGTAATACTATTTTGTGAAAGAACAAGATTTTTTTTTTCAATCGCAAAATCGAAACAAACTGGTTTTTGTTGTCACTGTTTGTTTTTTAAGCAAAAAGATTTTCTTTGAGTGTCTGTTTTTTTTTCTTCATTTTCTAATTTGAAAAAAAAATGGAAAGAAATTTTGTTTTATTGCTGATTTAAATTTAAAAAAATATCCCAACTCTACCTTGGCTCGCCATTGCAGCCACAGCTTGAATATGTCATTGTGACGTCCGCACTGTATGACCTTGTCGCCAGTGTCGTACTTGACGTCGTATAATTTGTCAGTCATGAACAAATACTCGGCGGACATTTGATTACAGCTGATCAAGAGACCCTGCTCGTAATTAAACAAAAAAAATGAGTCAACAGTCCCGATAATATCGAGAATCATGCAAATGCAATGAGAAATAAATTTTAAAAAATTTTGGTACATTTTTCATAGACGTTTCGAGCGAATAAAAATAACGTGGCTGACCAAAATTGAGACGAACTACTTGGTTTGTAATCGGTTCTTAATCTGCCTTGAATTTGGAAATATATTATTAAAATAATTCAATAGTAATCACAATTGAATAACTAATCGATTGAATATCAATAAAAATAAATAATAATAATAATGCACGGTTATTTTTCTCGCAATAAAGCAATGTCTGACCATCAACGACCTTATCTACTGAGCTCGAATTTCCTTTATTTTCTTGTTGCAGAATAAATGCAAAGAATAAAAACATTGGAAGGCTTTTTTTTCGTTCACTCAACATTGAAAAAACAACTCTACCCCAATTTATTAACCACCCCTAAATTATTTGCACCCCAAAAAGCTCGTACATTGTAATTTCCAAGAAATAACGACCGATTTTTCGTGAATGTATTAAAAACACGAAATTTGTATAAAATTAAGAAATATATTTATCCCAAAAAAAAGGAGTAGAGAAATGTTCACCGCTAGGTCTAAGAGTGGAAGTCTGACCATAACCGACCCTGACTACTGTATCGACGAAAAGTCGACCGAATCGCCTTCTTTCGTGCAATTTTTTTTGCCCTTCTTGTTCGCGAAAATTTTACTATGAATTTTTTCTATTTTGAAGCCCTGATTGATGAGAAATAGGAAGGGGTTGAGAATCGTGACTTTCGCGTCGGTTGAACAAAGGGGTAGGAGGAAAAGGGCGAGGGGTGCGGTTTGCGGAAATGTTTCCTCGGAGTTCCGGTCGATACGAGGCGTAGGTACTCCCTTCGTATACGCATACACACAACCATTGATAAAGAGACATGCGCCGGCCGGGGGGGGGGGTGGTGTCTACACCCCCCGAGTATCGAGCTTTCCAAAATGGCGGCTTGAAAATATCCTAAAGCATTGCGTCAAGTTAACGCCCTCTTGATAATCACGAATCGCGGAAATTAACGTTTCTCCTACTTCTCCGATACCATTATGAAAAACCCACCCTTAAAATTAACCACCCCCTCAATTCGAACAACGCTCATAACCCTCAAATATATTGTTCTCAATAGGCTAAATCTTTGTCACACGTATCTTGAATATTCTAAAATAGAAAAATTCCATTTTACAACGAATCACCCCATTTCATCCCCTAAAAATCGTGCTGGCAGCTACGACTCACCAGATGCACCGTAAAAATTACAAAAATTCCCCGAAAATTCGTCAGCCCCGTGGAAGCCAAGGGAAAAATCTGAAAAGTCACGCGGGGATGAAAACACCCCCGATTTTTTGTTTGTTATCCGTCTCACCCCTCCCAAGCGAAACGTACGAAAACAGCCGGTGCGCGGAATTTTAATATGTCGAACGGGTGTGGGGGCCTGTTCTCGGGGAGTTAGCAATAACTGCGGAGGGTTGGCCGAGATCACCCTCCCTCCGTCGCTGCGAAGGGATGCTCGCCCCTTCGTCGGTATTTCACTTTCGCAGGGGGATAGACGAGGATAAAAAATACCTCGCACACTTATATACATACATACATGTATATATATATATATATATATATATATATATAGGGGTAGTAAGGGGTGCGTTTCTGGCAACATATGTTATCTCTTAGTTTAATTAAATTCCTACACTGTCCACGCAGACGTTTCTCTCTCACTTGCTACTTGCTTGCCTGCAATTTCCCATTCGTCTCGATCCAACACACATACACACAACCGCACACAAATTTGAACAATAGATCTCACGTCACCTTGAATGACTTTTTTCCGGGGAAAAAAAAATAGTAAATTTAAAATAAAAAAAAAAATAGTAAATTTACTTCGACACTTACGTTCTCCTTGAAATGAATGGTCGAGCACTGCAAGAGGGCGCCCATGAGCTTGTGGGGATTCCAGGTGACCGAATCAGCGCTGAAATGAGAGAAGAAAAAAAATGACGTTTTTTTTTTGTTTCTTCTTTTCGCCCCCGTAGCTAAAGTTTCCGTCTGAATGACTTTTTATTTAGTTTTTCTTCAAAAAAATTAGCCGGGAAAATTTCCATCGTCATATCCATTTAGTTTTACCATAGTCGAGGGAAAATTTAATTTTTCGAGGGGATTTTTTTTCGTCAAGGTCTCCGGGTGCTTCGTGAAAAAAAGAGAAGGTATTGTGGAGACTAGTCGATGGAGAAAATGACGGGATAAGCTCACGGGGCATTGGGTGTCAATCGTGGGACACGAGAGTGGCGAGAAGGATAACCGGAAGGCGGCTCAGATGGTGCACGTCGAGCTCTTACATCCCCAGTCTCGTGAGAGTTACATCAACTTACCCAGGGAATAAAATATATACGTATATGTAGACAAATATATATATATATACTTTAAGGGTATCTCGAGCCCTTGGGGTCCATCATTTCGGGAGGCGACTATTAATATCGCCGCGGGAACGGATTTAGACTCTCTCTCTTATCTGACACTTCTCTCCACCTATGTGTATGTGAAGGCACACCGCACATATAAACCACCCCCTTTGTGGTTAAAGTACACCAGCACCCTTATTTAGACCCAGAAAAATGACAAATTCTCTCGGCTATATTTTCTCTCTCTCTCCCTCTCTCTCTCTCTCTCTCCGTCTCTATTACTTTCTCTCTATCCTAATTCTAACCCCATAACTTTTTAATCGATCAATAATGTCCATAATTATTATATATTCGATTCGAATTCAAAGAAAAGAAAAAAAGCGCAATGTATCGAATGAACGTGACGAGTCAAACACTCGATTAGCTATTTTTATTAAATGCAATACATTGTTATAATTTTTTCAGTTAAATCAATTAAAGCTCATAAATAATAAGTATCATAATAATAGTAATAATAATAACAACAACAATAACGATAATGATAATGATTATTAAAATCATTAATGATGACTATTTAAATCATTTTAAAATAATTATTGAATGATAATATTTGAGTAATCAAGCGTGCGATTTTTTCCTTGTCTCTTTTTTTTTTCGGTGGTCGATTTTTCACTCTTATCGATGTTAAAGTGGCGGCGCCGTCGAGTGACAAATGTTATCGATACATGGCGAGTGACGTGAATATGCGCTTGAGTGCATTCGCCCTTTCGCGTCATCCTCTCTCTCTCTCTCTCTCTCTCTCTCTGTCTCTCTCTATCTCTCGCCCTTCGGTCCGTTCTTTCGCAGCCCTGCGGTTGATGTGCCCAAGGGTGCTTCGGACTTGAAGAGCCCTCGAGTGGGACGGAGAGGGAGAAACACACACAGAGAGGGAGAGAGAGAGAGGGAGGGAGAGAGAGAGAGGAGAAGGCAGATTTCGTGTCGCGCACAGACACACTCCATTAGTTACTGTTCAGTGTCCTCTCCATATATCTCTCCCTCTATCTCTGTTCTTTTCCACTTGAAAATTATTATAATATTGGATAATAACATAATTATTGTGAGTTCAGGTGGTACAAATTTTTGCCAGACTTAGGCTCTTCGAATTTGTGAAAGTACAAAATTACTGCATAAGCGTGATAAATAATAACAAATAATAATAAATAATAATTAAGGGACGAGATGAAAAATTCGTGAAAATTAATACTCACTTACTTTTGCATAGTGATTGCGATTAATTATAAATGTTGCAACGAAAAGAGAAGAAAAAAAAAAGAACGTTAACGCGTTTAATGGGGATTCTCGGCTCTGTGCGTACAAGTCTCGAGAAAATTAGTGCACTAGAACGAGATCGGCCAAGCATGAGTGATTAATGCGAGATTCACAGCTGGCTATGGCGGTATGCAATAATCCTGGGCTTCCGCACCCCTATCATTCCTACATGGCAACCCCAAATTCCCCACATGCATATATATATATATATATATGAGTGGGCAGAGGGGATGCTAATTACGCTTGTACACAACGGAGCCCCTCCTAAAATAGTTCGACCCAAAATCGACGTGATTTCCCCCTTCCCCCTCCTCGTCCTTCGAGAACACTGATTTTCAATTTGCGTTGGGGAATTTCGTAGGCCAAACAATCGAATGGGTCCAAGGAATGGAGAGGAAAAAAAAACGAAATAACGCTATTCTTTGATGACGAATTTAAAAAAAATGATACATTTTGGTTGGTAACAAGTTGGGTTAGATTAGGTTTGTTTATTGTGGATTGGTTGAAATTTGGGACAATGAATACGTTAATGAGAAAATGAGGGGTGTATGGGGAGGGAGGGAAAGAGAGAGAGAGAGAGAGAGAGAGAGAGAGGGAGAGGGGGCGAGAGAGAGAGGGAGAGAGAGAGTGAGAGATTGAAATGCTCTTACAAAAATAAAAAAATAAAATTCTCGTTTAGGGGTTGCGGGGATGGAGATGCCTTTGTACCAGTTTAATCCAGCATTGTCACGGAGTCGGTCTTTATTTCAGTGCCAGCTTACGAGCATAGATTTGTGCATATACCGAACTTTGCACAAAAGGTTGCAAACGTGTGGAGAGAGAGAATGGGAGAGAGAGAGAGAGAGAGAGAGAGAGAGAGAGAGAGAGATTTTTGTTTAGATAAGGTTAGATTTTATTTGTGCACTAAGACTGCACCGTCCTCTAGCACTCCATCATTGTTCTTCTCTCTGCACAGTAGAGAAAACGTCTCGATACAGGAATGGATGAAAATGATTCTATATAAGCCAAATTATTACATAACAGGAATGGGTAAAAATGTTTCCATATTAGCCAAATTATAAAATGTTTGAGATTGACTTGATTTTCGAAAAATAAAAATAAAAGAGAGAGAGAGAGAACAGAAATAGAGAGAGAGAGAGATTAAGAGAACAGAAATATGCAAAAGGGAGTGATCAGGGGGGAGGCTTTCTAAAATAAAGAACGAGCCAGGGAGGAGGGGAACAGCGACAAGAACGAAGGGATGAAGAACAAGGGAGGGAAATTCAAAGGTAAGAGGGTGGGAGATCAAGGGAGGGGGAGGGTTGCAAAAGGAAACAGGAGTGAGGAAAATGAACCAAAAGAGATCCAAAGAGGGAGAGAGGAAACGAGAGAGAGAGAGAGAGAGAGAGAGAGAGAGAGAGAGAGAGAGAGAGAGAGAGAGAGAAAGAGAGAGAGAGAGAGAGAGAGAGAGAGAGAGCGAGAGAGAAGATAAAAGGCATAGGGAGAATGGGAGCGAGAGAGAGAGAGAGAGAGAGAGACAGATCTCATGTCCGTCGTGTCAATAAGAGCAGAATTCTGTTCCTGCAAATGTGCTCGAGGGAACCGATCCAGCTGTTGCTCTCCCGCCCGTTCACCAGCTCGCATCTCACGCTCCGAGACTTTTTCTTCCATCTTCTGTCTGCTTTTTTTTTTATTGTCTCCCTCCTCGCCGTTTGCCATTTTAATCAAGAGCAGTTTCACTGCCCCTCTTACCGCCACCGCCCCCCCCCGCTCCTCTGTCTCCTTCATTCTTTCTCGCGACAGGAAGGAAGTCCTGTCAACCGTACAGTCTACTGGGAAAATTAAAACGTACACTTCGAGCAATTTTTTCGAGCTCGCGTATTTTTTTTTTTAACTTTCTTTTTGTTCTCTTCATTTCTTTTCTCTTTGGAATCGCTTTTTCGTTTCTCTCCTTATCAGCGTACCGCCTTTCTCGCGAAGGGTACATCGTGCTTTCAGTGCTCCGTGTACCGAAGGGATTTATCCGAAGGAAAAGAAAAGGACTTGAAATATTTGTTTTTCAATGAACGACAAGTATTTATGTATATTTGTATTTCAATAAGTTTAAGGGGTTGATTAATCATGTATAATATTATTAGCATTGTCATTAAGTTCGTACTTAATTGTAATGCATATTATAATTATAATATGAATTAATTATAATGCATATTATATTTACAATATAAATTAATCATTATGCATATTATAATTACAATAAAAATTAGTTATAACAAATATAATTTGATTATAATTGTAATGTTATTAATATGTATAATTATTATATGCGGATGTTGCACATTGAAGATAATTAATTTTACACATTGAAGCTATTGAAATAAAAATTAATATTCATTATTAATACGTGCACTTAATTATTTATTTATTTATTTAAATACTTATTTTAATTTCTTGGTTAATGAAAATATATAAATAATTAAGTGCATCGATTAATGGGAATATCTATTTTTACATTATATATATATATATATATATATATATATATATATATATATATATATATCTATATAGAAGTAGGTACATTAGAATTTCTTTAGCCCGCCACGAGATTGCACTCGTGGGATTTATAGATTGGGCACTTTTGCGCTAGCTCAACGCACGTACGGACGTCCACGTTTACGTCGAGGGGGAGCAGATGCGTCCGGATGCAAATCGTGGATTAATCTTGCCACCCCCTCCGCCCACCCCCGAGCCCCTTGTATTGAAGCAACATCGGCCGAGCACAATCCACCCTTATACACATGTACATTCATATATCAAAAAAAAAAAAAATATATATATATATATATATATTTATGTGTGGGTGTGTGGGGGATGATTTTGTGTCGAACGAAGGGATGCGAAAGTTGGCATGTGCCGAGGACAGGAGTCAATCCTTTCAACCCCGTCAATGTCAGAGATTACGACACTCCGAACCGGAGGCTCTCTCACATCCCTCTCAATTCCTCGTTCACTCTGCTCGCGATCCTCCTTTTTTTTCCCCCTTGTCTTCTACCTCTTGCCTCACGCCCTTTATATATTTTTTTTATTCACTTTATTCCCTCAGTGGCGTGAACGATAGCGGCACTTGCGCGATTCTCCTCTCAGCCTTTGTTATGGAGAATAAAGGGAAAACGTATATACATGTATAGTCATTTTTGTAAAAATTTTACGCGTTTTTTTCGCCATTATTATTATTAATTTTTTATTCTGCTGATTATTATTGTTGTTAGGCTGTCTATGCGAAAGCTCTCATTAAGGCGGAATAAAAATAAATAAATAAAAATAAATATAATTCTCATGGATTTAGATTCAATGTGCTCGAGAGGGGACTAAAAGCTCTCCAATCTCTTGAAGAACAAGGATTCGTGGACTTTCCGATCGGAGAAGAAGAAGAAAAAAATATACATAAAGAGGAAATAAATAAAAGTAGTGAAAGAAAGAGGAAGAAGGAGGGGAAGTGGGATGGTAGGAGAAAATCACTTTCCTTGGCTTCTCTAATCGCTGTTTATGCGAGCGATCCATTACCGTCAAACTGCCTGAAGCTTTACCTCTCGCGGCCCTCAAGCTCATTCTCATGTAAAGTCATTTTCCACAGTATTATATATATATATATATATATATATATATAATTTAGTTAAGGGTACCGTATTGATTTTGGCCTCTATGTGGTACCGAGCTTTTTTCCATCACACATTTTTCGAACCATCAAATGTACCCGTGCGTGTGTTTTTTTTCTTCTTCTTAAGACTCCATCAAACTAAGCCCCAATAAACTATAAAAGTATGGGATTAAGTCGAAGCCCCTGATGGGGCAAGGGGATGTTGGAAAAATTGTCAGAGGGTTGTGTGCATCTGCGAGTGAATAACGTGGATCAGCAATGTCCTATATATATATATATATATATATATATATATATATATATACACAAAGTACATTTTTCGATTTTGAAACGAATCGATTAATCGAACGGAGATTACGACGCAAGTTTCTCAAACTGCATAACGGTGGGTTCGTACTATTTTTGGACGTGACGATTTTTTTTATCGAGCTCATTCGCTCCTCTCTTTCTCAATCGATTTGATTTAATTAATTGGTCGACGGGGATTAAAGAATTAATTTGATTGAATAGTTTTTTTAATTCACTCAAATTGATCAATCGAGATTAAATATTCACATGCTCGAATGATTGTTTGATTTTATTTTCATTAATTGAACGAAAAATCGATTGAATTAAAAATTAGAAAATCACTCGTACAATATTTTTAAAATTTCTTTTTTTTTACGATTCTTGTAATATTGCCATAAAATGGGTGGCGGTTTTTTTTTAATGAACAAGAGGTGTATAATTTTGGAGTGAGGGAGGGAGGAGGGTTGTTAAACAAATTTACTTTTCACTCACCGCTCAATACCGGTTAATTTTGGATGCCTGTACTTCCGAGAGAGCAACAGACCACCCCCCCATGCAGCCTAGAAAATAGAAAAAAAAATTCGTACCATTATTCAAATTCATACATTTTCGTTGATAAAGAAAAAAAAAACACAAAAAATGAATTTTCTTTTTCGTTTCATCTACTCGAATTATAAGTAATTGTAAAATCGCTGAAAATTGTTTTACTCAAAAGTAAATCGTCGTGCATGAATCGAGAAACAAAAAATTAAGCACGATTTTTTTCTTTTTTTTTATATTTAATTAATCGCTTCATTTTATTCCTGTTTCTCGTTACTTTTTAAATGTATTACAATTCGTATCGAATGTCGACGACAATTTGCCAAAATTCGATGCTCGAAAGTGTAGCTTAGCTTGCGTGAAAGCTTTCCCACATTTATTATTAAAGCTAAGGCTCTTAAGCATTTGGCGTTTACTCGATTCGAATGGGAGCCAGATTTGCGCGGTTCTCCCTCGAGGATGAGTTGAGGATTTGAATAATTACAGTTGGCAATCGTGGCAAGTGTAGTTGAAATATTTATTATATCTATATATATATATTTTTTTTAGAATTATTCTTTAAAGAATCGCTAAAATTCTTGAAAATTTGAGGACTGATAGTTCTCGATAAAATAATAATACATGAATTATTGCAGAATTTTTCACTAAATAATTTACTAGTCATAAGCATATAAATAAAATACGGTCGTTTATGAGAAAACAGCTTCTGCAGACGTTAATCGTTGCAAAACGAATGAAACTAAATAACCGTAAATTCGGAAAATATTATATCATCAAGATTTCTGATTATTGGGAGGGGGGCACTTTTTATAATAAATCGCTCATTTTTATCGAATATCGTTCTTTATTTCACGCCGAAAGGGCTCTTCAGATAAAAGAATAAATACCTTTTTTGAAACGTCCTCTATGGAGCTATTTTTTTCTTCAAACTAACATATCTCAAGGGTATGACCCTAAAATTGTATGAAAAAAAAATTGAAAATTACAAGAGTTATTTTTTTTTTTTTTTCAGTAAAAAAGGACTTTTTTTACGCATAAAAAAAATCAATTAAAATATAATATTGAGAATGCCACATTCCAGAATGTCCAAATTAGTATCCTGAATTTTTATGAGTCATTGGGAACGATACGAAGAAAAAAAAAAAAGAGATAAAACTGAAAACAACTCACGTCGATGTGGAGCCAGAGTCTGTACTTTTCGCAGATATCGGCGATCTGGGCGATCGGATCGAATGCACCAATGACAGTCGTGCCGGCCGTTGCGTTGACGAAGAACGGTATGTGTCCCCGTGATTTGCGCTCGAGTATCAATTCTTCGAGTTTCGAGGGTATCATTCGTCCGTACTCGTCGCTCGGTACCATAACGCAATTGTCGGTACCGAGGCCGCACACCGAGGCGCACGATTTTACGGAATAGTGACATTGGTCCGAGGTGAACATGACCAATTGGCCGCCAACAGCGGCGAGGCCGCGCTCCTTGTACTGGGGAAACATTTTGTGACGAGCGGCGAGAAAAGCGTAGAGATTGCTTATCGAGCCACCGGGTGCCAATATAGAATCGCCACTTCTCCAACCTATCAATTCTCTCATTTTCTCCAGTACAACGTGCTCCATCAATATGAAGACCGGGGCTATCTCGTAGGTGAACATGTTCGTGTTGGCGGTCGCTGTCAACCATTCGCCCGCCATTGACACAAGATCCAAACCGCACGACAGCTGATTGAAGAAGCGAGGGTGACCTGGTGCGAAGAGTCGAGAAAAAGATCGAAAAATTTGAGTTTTTTTTTTTTTTCATTTTAGTTCTCGTAGTTCAGGTTTTTGCCGTTTTTTTTTTGTTTTCGTAGTTTATTTATTTTTTGCTAAATTTAAGTCAATAAATTTAGGAAAATTTTTTGCTAAATTTGTCAATAAATTTTATTTTTTTCTCCAATTTCTTTAATAAATGTTCTCTCTTTTCAAATATTCTTTTTAAATACTTCCTCAAATCTTCGTTTCCAATTTCTTTTCAAAGTTCCTTCAAGTTTCTTCGATAAATTTTCTTCATAGTTTTTAAATTTGTTTGGGTTTGTTTGGGTTTTGTCAATGAATTTTATTTTTTTTCTTCAATTTCTTTAATAAATGTTCTCTCTTTTCCAATTTTTCTCAAACATTCTTTTCAAATTATTCCTCAAATCTTCGTTTCAAATTTCTTCCCCAAGTTTCTTCAACTTTCTACAATGAATTATCTTCATAGTTTTTTAATTTCTTTGAATTTGCTTTCATAAAATTAATTGAGGATTTTAATTCGTTTGGTTATAATTTTTTAAAGAAAATCGAAGATTTTGATTTCTTCAGGTTTGATTTTTCAAATAAATTGAGGTTTAGGATTTTGTTCTTTTCTTTGCTCGATTTTTTTTTGCTTCTTCTTTGCTTTTTCTTTGTAGCGTTTTTTTTTTATTTTTGGTAAATTTAAGTTGTCTATTTTTCAAAAGAAATTTAGCTTTTCAATTTGTTCGAATTTACTTTCTAAAAATAAATCGAGGATTTTTAATCGTTTGGGTTAGATTTTGTAAAATAAATGACGATATTCAATTATTAATCGATTTGACTGGTACAGTAAATAAATAACTAAACGAATAAATAAACGAACAAAAAACAAAGTAACAATTAATCACCGAACCTTGTTTCTTCGTTGCGGAGCTCTCAGCAAAACCTTACCCCATTTCGAGTTCGCGTGTTTCTGGCTTGCATTATTAATGATGGGGTAATTCATTTAGGTCCCCTAGACACGTGACTTTAAACTTATATTCACTCAAAATTCAGTCCAAAGTGTTCCTATGTACACCCGCACACACATATACACATATAATAATAGTAGCGGTAATAATAATAATAATGGTACAAGTAATAAAGGCAAAAATAGTCATTGAAAAAATTATGTCAACTCAAGAAAAATCTTTTTATAATAAATATATATATCAATATAATAATATTTCGAATATTTCAATGAACCTCGTAGAAAAAAAGAAAGTTAAAAAATCATAAAGACGTAAATATGTTTCTTTAATCAATCGAATATATATATATATATATATATATATATATATATATATACGAGCTTTTAATTTGTTCGATTTTTTAAAAAGTATTTTTACATTTTTATGATTTTCTTAACAGGTTTTTTTTTATGCCCCTATATATATACATATAGATATATAGGATCATAGGGCAAATCGACACTCGGAAACAAAAGGGAGACGAGATAGAGTTGGGAGGTTTGGTGGCGCAGGGCAGTGAGCTTTAAGCCCTTATACTGGCAGCTACGAGTATGTTGTCATCCGGTTGGATGAACATTGCGCAAGGATCAGGCATAATGCTTCTGTTTGATGGGACACCCTTCCTCGTCCACTCGTGTTATCTCCCTCCCTCCCTCTCTCTCTCTCTCTCTCTCTCTCTCTCTCTCTCGCTCTCTCTTTCCTTTTCTCTCCTCCAACCAAACCCCCATAGTCTGCGCCCTACGTAGAACATCAACCCCCTACCCTCGGCACGTATACAGCGCGTGCCCTTTATTGCACCGACTAGTTCTTCCCGCTCGAGATGAGCCGGCAGTTCCGTTTTACCAGAACAAGAAAAGCACAAGCACGAGATTTTTTTTTTCGATTTTATTTTATGTCAGTCATTTTTTTTTCAGCAAGAAGTAATACGCGGTGTTTCATTGGAAAAAAAAATTATTCTATTTTTGACATACAGCAATATAGTTATTGTAATAATAATAATAATAGGTTAGGAACAATAATAAAAAGTTAATGAGAAGGAATAATTTATAACGATAAGTTTAGAATTTATTGTGTACAGTTTGGGGGGGGGGGGGGGGTGGGGAGGAGCTTGTGAGAAAATGAGTTAATAGGAGTTTTGGAAATATCGATGCCTTTGGGAGACAGAGCGGGGGAGGGGGGAGAGAGGGGTGTTTTAATCTTCTAGGTATTAAGGATTGATTGACGTATAACCTAGTCGATCACTCGTATACTTCAACTCGAGGGTATTTAAGAGTCTTTTTCCAAGGAGCTTCTGCTCCAATAACGACGTGACGTTAAGGGATTTAGTCTGGAAGAAAAGCTGTTACTTACATTTCCATGGTCGATGCAATTTTTATATTCTTTTTTAATGATTTTATTATTGTTCATGATTTTTTCCAACGGGTTCATTGAAATATCCGGAATATGATTTTTTATAAAATTATCATCGTATAAAAATAATACCACATAAGTTTTTTTTTCATTAATTATATTAAAACATATTTATTATAATAATATTTTGATTACAATACATTTATGATTAATTTTCTTTATCACAGATCAAAGTACAATATTCGGTGGAATCGTACCGCGATTGTTTTGTAGAATTTTTCCGTAAATATATTTGCGATCTTAAGGGGGATGAAGAGGGCAGAGGAGAGCCCTGGAAGGGGGGGGGGGGGGGGGTGAAAAATGATTGTAAACAATGTTCGTTCGTAAATTCGCTGAATCGAGTCGAGTCTGATAGATCGAAGGATTTATATATATCTTGTAGGTTGTTGCACGAGGGTAGGTAGAAATTCGTTCGGGACCGGAAATCATCCCCTAAAGATTGGGAGGAGGGGGGTGGTAGAGAGCGTAGGTCTCGATATCGCGGCCGTTTGTCGCACGTTATATCCGCAATTATCGTGCTCGGATGAACGTCTCACGGTCCAGCGAGGGAAAGAGTGACAGTGAAGGTTGGCGGGCCTGGGGGGGGAGGAGGGGAGAAAATCGTCCAGTACGTATTTTCGACTTCAGAGGGTCGTGTGCAAGTTGCAAAACCAAGACGTCTAGGAATGCTCCTGCTTGCTCGCAGTGTGTGAGAAAGAAAGAGCGGGAGTAAAAGGGAGCAGGACGAAGGGAGAGAAAGGGAGAAAACGAAGGGCTCGACGGTCGATGATCCGAAGAGCCCGCATTTTGCGCGTCACACGCGTCGTTGCCCGACTAGATTGTTTGCAGAGGCTCTCAAACCGTCCTTCGTCCATGAGCCACAAGCGCTTCAATTTTTATCGCACCTCAAAAAGTCCTTGTCCCTTAATTTTCCTCTCTTTGCCGAAAGTTTTTCGCCCTACAGAAAAATCTTTGCGATATTCGTGGTCTCTGGTTAATTTCCGTACTAAAAAGGCCGCTCAGCATATTACAAGATCACCAACAACGTGTCCGCTATTGGCCCACCTCTGGAAGGCAACTTTCTACCGTTCCTGATAAAAATCGTCGTAACTCGCTCAAAAATTAAGCAATTTCGATTCAATTGTAGATTTCCGGAAAGCCAAAGAGTAGACTGAGATTGGATGCAACTGGATATCTCAATTACTCCAGGCCCTGGGCGACCTCGAGCCTCGTCGACCATCTCGGCGAGAAGCACGCCTCGGACTACTAACTTCCAAAATTCGTAAAAAATACGGAAATGATCTGAGCTCGATCTACCTGGCGCCAAATTAAAGGGAAAATAATTCCGAAGAGAAAAAGCGCTAGCTCGAGTCGCTATCTCTTCGGGGAAAAAAATGGCGGCCTCGAGCCTCGACGACGATCTCGGCGAAGAGCGCGCCTTGAACTACTAACTTCCAAAAGTCGTAAAAAATACAAAAATGATCAGAACTCGATCTACCTGGCGCCAAATTGAAGGGGCAACGATCCCGAAGAGAATAAGCGCTTGCTCTAGCCGCTATCTCATCGGGGAAAAAAATGGCGGCCATTTGAGTGAACTGATTCGCTTTGCAGCACGACGAGAGCTCCATTCGAATTTCTCGCTAATCACGGAGCCGATAAATAGTGTTGGGCCTTCGAAACAAGGCGCAGTATCAGAACCGAAAAAAAATCAACATTAGAGATGGAAAATATGAGGCCACGCGGCGATATTGGGATATTAAGAGGGCAATATACAGTGAGGAAGAACGACTCTTGCGAAAAGTGCACAGTTGTATGATCGTGCAAGTAGGGAGAACCTGTCGCGAGCAGACGTCGCACACCCGGTGATAAATTAGGGATACCGAGGGTCGATCACGGGAGAGGGGGGGGCGGCTGGGGGAGAACTAGGGATTTGTATGAAGAGACCGAGTGTGTAACACGGACTTGGTCTGAATACCGCGTCATCAATCATAACGCGATCAGAACCAAAGAAAAGCAGAGTCGATGTAACAAGCGAGAGAAAAACATTTCTCCAGTATTTATGTCGAGAAAAATCATCCTATCCACCACCCTTTCACCCTCTGAACAAGGGATCCAATAAAAATACAAATTATTGGGATCAAAGGAGTAGTTTAATGATTCCGTACGTTTTCAAGTTGCCATGAATAATTTAGTACTCATTTTTATCTCGATAAACGCGATTTAGCATCGATTGAAAAATTACTTAGTTTTCTTACTTGGCAGAAGGGTGAGAACGGCCCTTTTCGTTAATTAAAATGGTCCCTGTGACCATTGGGAAGGGTAAAACTGGATTTTTCAACCGCGAAAAAATCATTTCGAGTTCGGACACCCACGAGCGACGAAAAGTACATTTAAACATTATTTTACCACCCTGTTAAAAAAATGTCACCCTCTATTTTAATCGATCGGTATTTCAACCCTCCCGAGGAAATGGAAACAAAAGTTTTTCGATTCGTGTTTTCTCGAGGCCTCGAAAAAAAAAAGTTAAAGCTACGAAAAAAATACCCTCTTCGAAGGAAAAATCATTCGTCCAAAAAGTCATTCGAAGTTTGAGGCTCGCGGAAAAATTCCTAAGGAATTCTCGGGGGCTGGAAGGGGCGGGAGGATGAAATATTTTGCAATAAGCCACCCCTTAGCGTGGCAATTTAAATTCCACGCTCAACGCTGCATCGCTTTCGCCTTCTCGTCCCGACGAAAAAATCGACAAAAACAACCCCTACCGATCTTTCGAAGCGTACTCACCCCCTTGCCCCGTGTATCGTTGCGCGAGAAGAAAATCGTTGCAGTCTCGTAGAAATGGCCCTTAATTACACCGATTCCCATTGAATTTGACACCCCCTTGCGACACGTGTCCACACGAGTGCCCCCAAGTATTTTCCTCCCCCTGCCACCCCGGAGCCATCCCTCGACTTTGTGACGTGATAAAAAAAAAACAAGAAAAAAAATATGAAAAAATCTCGAAGAAAGTTCAACGAGCATGTTTTCTCTTATCGGTCGAGTCGGGGTCGTTATCACGCGACCGCAATCTCCGCTCATGTCTCTCGAGGGGCCTCAACAATGGCGGTGCGCCACCAAAGAGAAATCTATACACGACGCAAGCTCTTTTTTCTCTGCTCAATTTTTTTTATCTTTTTTTTTGTTCGATACGTATTGCAAGAGAGAGAGAGAGAGAGGGAGGGAGAGAGAGAGAGAGAGAGAGAGAGGAGGAGATATGACAAGGGGGATGAAAGGAGACACAAGATACGCGATATTTTACGAGGAACTCGAGCTATTCGGTGGAGGGGAGCCTTGAATTCTTGGGGTACGTAATCTAATAACAAGTTTTCGTTGGGGCACGTATCGTGCACGCGTCCATCAATGGATGAGCTATATAGTACGATTATTCTTGGCACCCCCTCAAGTTGGTTCAGGCCCTCTTCCTTGCCTCGAACTCGTACTCATCTGTATATATGTATGCATGTATATATATATATATATCATATTATATTAGATAAAAATATAATTGACTTGAGTATTAATATTTGATTATAGAAAATTAAAAAATATATATATTATATACATATAGTTTTTTGAATTAATAATAATAATATAAAATATATTTTAATAATATAATAATAATAATATAATAACATCTTATTATATATATGTATATATATATATAAATATTATATATATATATTATATATTTATAATATAATACATATATATAATATTTATATATTTTAATAATATAATATAATAATAATATTGTAACATCTTATTATAATATATTTATATATTATAAATACTTTATATATATATTATTATATTATATATATGTGTGTGTGTGTGTGTGTGTGTGTGTGTGTGTGTGTGTGTGTGTGTGTGTGCGTGTGTGTGTGTGTGTGTGTGTGTGTGTGTGTGTGTGTGTGCGCGCGCGCGCGCGCGCGCGTGTGTGTGTGTGTGTGTGTGTGTGTGTGTGTGTGTAGGTACATGGACATTCATATATAGAGCTCGCTGTGTTCGCCCTTCGAGACACAGTCTCGTGGCAAGTTCGGTTAAGGCTATTGTGCATTAGCATCTATTCAAGTCCGCCGGTAATCGAATCCCCGAGAGCGAGATACCGCGTTGCGACGACGCCCTTTGGGGGATTTGTGGTCGACTTCCGGTTAGCTCGAGGGCCGATATCTCGCAGTTATGAGATCTCTCTCACGACCCGCTCGCGGATCCTGGTGAAAGCGCAATCTAACGCGATTACGTGTCATGAGTGTTTTCGAGCTCGCGAAAGGGGGAAAAAACGGGGATGAAAAGGAGCGAGAAAGAGAGAGAAAAATTGGAGCAAGAGAAAAAGGGGAAAATAACGTTTTTTTTTGCGTAAATAATTGTAAAGGAGCATCGAATTCGTGTTTCGGGTGTGAAAATTCATCGATACGGATTATTAAAAGAAAAATCGAAAAACAACTTTTTTTTTAAATTTTGGCAAGAAAAAGTGGTTTTACCGAATAGCCGGTCATTTTTTGTTCTGTCTCTAATTAAAAGTCCACTTTGCACTCATTCTTTTCATAATCGTTCGCACTTCGAAATGCCGTTTGATCGATCGGGTTCCGAATTTTTTTAGATTTTCGGCAGAATTTCAAAGTTGGATCACAGTTATTTTATTTTCTTTAAGTTATTTTATTTATTTATTTAACTCTGATGTATCATCTTCAACCCTTGATGATTTATCACGAGGGGAGGAATAAGGGGGTGTATATGACTCTCAGAGTCTCATGATGCACATATATTTGTATACATACGTTCATATACTATATATATAGAGGATGCGACTAACTCAAGTGTTATCTACCATAACCCTCGGGCGTATGCTAAATTGAATATGAAATTATGCGGCTTATCGCCTCGTCGACTTTTCGCGTGTGCCTGTGCATCCCGCCCCGCGTTCAAAGTCCGCAACCCCTACAAGATAACGTTTTTCACGTAGCCGTGCAATTCTTTTTTTTCCCCGCTCGGAATGATTTATTTATCAAAAATACGATTATTATTTTTTTAATTTCCTAGCTTTGTTATAATATAATATAATATAATATAATATAATATAATATAATATAATATAATATAATATAATATAATATAATATAATATAATATAATATAATATAATTTAATATAATTTAATTTAATTTAATTTAATTCAATTTAATTTAATTTAATTTACATTAATAAAATGAAATGTTATATCATTATTATTTTATTTATCATACAACATATTAAAATTTCGCGCAATAAATGTAAAAACTAATATAAAAGTAAGGAAAAGAAGATTGCGAGAGTAAGTAGAGATTTTTTTCGTTTTTTTTTCCTTTCTTAAAAAAAAAATTTGTTTTTCATCACTCACCGGTCTTCACTTGATACTTGAGGGTCGTCGAGCAATCGATGAGGAGCTGCTGCAACGTCAACCCAGTCTCGGGGAGCTCGAGATCGAGGAGCCTCACCATATCGGCTGGATGATGAAAGTCGAGGACCTTAGCGTTACGATCGTTCGTCGATTTGACGAAGTCTAGCAGTATGTCGACCACCTTCATTAGGAATTCCTTCGTCGCCGGATAACCCTCGGCATTTAGGGGCAATATATCTGCCAACAAGTATACATTTTGTTTTTTTTTTTATTATTATTTCAATCGGTACGGCTTAAACGAACTTTTCATAACGTTTTTTATTTAAAACAAGTAAAAGTTTAAAAAAATCATTCGACTGCATCGTTAAGGACCATGTTTTTTTTCCATTTAATGTAAAATGATCATTTTTTTATTTGAAATAATAATAATAAATATTAATAACGATCACAGTATATAATTTTTATCTTAATTAATTATAATTAAATTATATTTAAATTATTATTATTATATTATATACTTTAATATGATATTATTATATTCAACAATATAAATTATATTTATTTTAATACAAATGATTATAAACATTTTTATAAATAAATAGTTTAATATATAACGCTTTCAAAATATACAATATAATATTATTTTACATCAAACATTATTCAGCATTTCTCTCGAGCCCTTCGGAAAGTCCTTACCGTTTCAATAACGCGATTTTTGAAAATTCAAATTTTGGCAAATATCCTTTTTCTTCTTCTATTCCTTGTGATTCGCAAGGGGGCGAGTAAAATTGGAATGATTTCACCTCATCAAACAATTGAAAGTATAGACCTATCCTGACACACTCTCACTTGTTTGGTGGGATGACACCATCCTCGTTCTTTTCCAGCGTTCCTCTCGAGTTCTCCTCGCAAAGTCCCACGAAGTTTCCACGTCGCGCACTCTCGTCCCACGGCCATGCAGGTTCACTTTTTTTGCATGCTTTTTTTTCAACAGGCACATGCTATTTTTTTTATGAATTTTTTTTTCATCCACGTGCGACAAATTTTTTCGACTCACAAATATTGGGCTTTTTCGAAAATTGCCAAAATGCTTTTCATAACGATTTCGCATTGCTCAATAATTTTACATCTATTTAGTTTATTTGCAATGGGTTAATTTTTCGGTCATTTACATTTTCAAGTTTTTACTTATTTTATGAAATAATTCATAATATTCATTGATTAATTTGTTTGGGTTCGTTTTTTGCCCCCACGGCGTCTCTCTCTCTCTCTTTCTCTCTCTCTCTCTCTCTCTCGCTCTCTCTCTCTGTCTTTTTCTCTCTCTTGGAGCTTGCAGCCCAAGACGAATCGAAAAAAATCCTTCGTAAGATTAAGCTGTCCCTTTCTCTTGGCTAAACTATAAAATATCCGGTAAGTAAAAAGACCCCTTGACTCTACTTTCCATTACCACGATCCTATGGATAAGCAGCCAACTGCTGCCCCAAAACGTGCGTACAAACAGGGGAGCTTTTTCCCCTCCTCTCTCTCCCTCTTTCTCTCTCTCTCTCTCGCTCCTTTCTCTCTGTTCTTCCCTCGTGTGAAATCCCGACACAATCCAGCCATTCACCATCATATTATTTTCACTGTCCATGCAAAATCCTGCAGTCTCGTCCTCGAAAGAACTAGATAAAAATCGAGCCAACCCAAACCATTGAACTTTTCGACTTGCACATTTTGCTGACGTTTTCAAAATATGCTGATAAAATAGCTTTTTACTTTTGAGCACATTTTTTAAATGACAAAACAATGTGGAAATCCAAAAATGAGTTAAAAATCAATAAATTGTCTATTAAGTGCAACAAATAAATATATCACGTTATGTTTATTAATTTTTTACGAATGAATATATTTTGCAATTTTTTTTTTGCCAATTTATAAATCATTTTTTTCTTTTGTACAATTTATTTTATAATTGAATTAATGAACAAATAGCAATATTCATTTCTTATATTGCGTTGGTTTATTAATTTATATATTTATGCACTGGCATATTAGAGACAAATCTATTAATTCATATACTCGTACATTTTACTGCCTTCTCGAAAACGAGCATCTTCGGTTCAACCTACGAAAATCCTCTGTTATCTCCACCGAGTGGGATTTCACTAATCCTGATCCATAAATCTAAGGAGGCTTCGCGATCCGTTCCCCGCACTCCTCTTTTACCCCGAGTATATACGTACAAACACGTATATATATATTTATATATATAAAAGGATTTTTCTTTCCCTCCAAGGGAATGAAGAAAAATCGTGCTAGTAGATCATACCCGTCGAGTTCAGACATGTCATTTTGTTTCACATTTCCGCCTTTTTACTGACACTATGACAATAATTCAAAGCAACACATTGGAGCCCCATTGAGAATTTCGTTTTCTTCCAATTATTGAAATAAATAAACAGCAAGAAGTAAAAAGCCCAATAAATCCAGACAAGCTTGGCGGTTAAAAAAATACATATTCCGACCGAAATTAAATGATTGAATAAATCACAAATATGACATTTTCAAGTTTTATATCAACACCAATATAATAATAATAATTATCATCATAAAAAAAATAACAATCGAGAAAAATATTGTTTTTTTCGATTGTTATTTTTATATTTATTGAGCTGCTCAATATAATGCTCAATAAATAGAATTAATTAAAAATAGTGGTCAATAAAACTAATGAAAAATAAATGAAATAATAGAAAAAAAACCACAGAGGATACAAAAATTCGAAAAATCGCTGGACAAACATTGAAGGACTGATTGAGTGCATAAAATTTGAATGTAAGATGCGACGGCACGCACCCGGTTCTTATCGTCGCTTGACACTTGCCAGAGAACGAGTGGATGGAAAGAAAAAAAAAACGGCGAGATGGGGTTGAGGGATGTGCATACATCCTGGAACCCTTTTTACAAGGGCTAAACATTTTTTTAGAGAAAGAGAGAGAGAGAGAAGTCGCCTGTGGTGTGTAATCTGTCCTCAGCCACTCGTCGAGTGGGTTTATAAACAGCTATATATACAGAGAGTGATTCTAGAGAGGCCAATCTCACGAAATCCTCCATTATTATGCACCCTTGGCTCTACGGCCGTCGGCAGCGGAAGAAAAAAAAATTCACCCCTCTCCTCTCTCTCTCTCATTGGTTTTTCACTTCGAAAATCACAATATTGTGGTCGCTTCCCGATTCACTTCCGTCACGCGAACAAACCATCATAAAGAAGTGAAAAACCTTGACAAGCAAAAAATTGGTGCCCAAAAAAAAAAATTAATTAAGCAACTTGAGGTAAAACATGGACAAGGATTTTCCTGCCATTTTTTTTTCTCAATTTATTTTGCCTTTTGGAATTTTAAAGTCGTTTATTTCAGCAGCTTCTTATTTATTTTTACAATATTTTTTATTCGATGATTACGTGACTTTTAATTATTTTATAAATAATATCTCCTTTTATATAAAATAATTATTTTTTTGCCTCACTCTTCGACACGAGTCATTTATTTTTATTTCACTTATGAGAATAACTATTTAAACAATTTTTTTGGGTCTGGATGTTTTTTTTTTATTTACAATTTAATTAATTAGAAAAATTATCATCTTGCAACAATAATTTCCCTACTGCTTTATTATTTTTTAATACAATAATAATAATTCTCAATCTACAACTCAAGCGAGCGCAAAGAAAAAAAATCTTGCAAGCTTGAAAAAAAGGGCAAAAGACAAGAAAAGAAAAAGAACGCTGAGACTCACCGGAATATTTGAGATTGCAGTGTTCCCTGCTGAGGGAGTAAGTATTTTCGGAACTCATGAGTCTCGTCGGTGAGTGCGTACGTGCGAAGTTCTGTAAATTTGAGAAAAAAAAAACATAAATAATTTAACGATTCTTTAAGTGACACCGAATATCATGAGTGGTCTCTGAGTTAATCTTCGATTCGTCAAAAAGAAGTTTGTATAATTGGATTTGGGCGCAAATGTTTGGAAATTTGTGTGAGTGAAATTTTAGAAACTTCCGAACGTTTGTCGAATTCTGTAAATTTTCATAAGTGAAGGTCGAACGCTCTTTAAATGTTCTTGAGATTTTTAAAAATATTTATAGGCATTCAAAACTCAAGTTAGGTACTTATAAATGTTTTTGAGCATTTGTAAGTACTTATGAGCATAAAAATGCGAATTTTTGAGCTGACAAAATGTCCTTGAGTTTTCGTAAGTACTTGGGAGTGGCTGCAAGTTATATTGAGCGCCTTGAAATCTCTCTTAGTTTCTGGAAGTACTTATGAGTGGCTACAACAATTTTCAGTGTCCAACAGTCCCTTTGAGTTTCTGTAAGTACTTGGATGTGCCTTCAAATAAATGTGAGTGCTCATAAAGTGTTTCTGAGTTTCCGTGAGTATTTATGAATGGCTACAAGTGATTTTGGGCGTCTAAAAGTCCGTTTGAGTTTGTGTAAATAAATTTGAGTGCATACAAATTGACTCGGAGTTTCTTTAAGTACTTGTCAGTAGTTCCGACAGTGTTATCGGGTTTCTCAAAAATCCCCTGAGTTACTGCAACTTACTTGTAAGTGGCAACGAGCAATTCTGACTTTAAAAAAAACTTACACGTGTCTCAAGATGAATTTGAGTGCTTGCGAAGTGTCTCCCACTTTCTGTAAATTCTTATGAATGGTTACAAGTCATTTTGACCGTTTAAAAATTCTTCTGAGTTACTGTAAGTACTCGCATATAACTCAAAATGAATTCTAGTGTCTAAAAATCCCTCTGAGTTTCCGTAAGTACTAAAACGTGTGTCAAAATTAATTTCGAGTGCTCAGAAAGTGTCCTCGAAGTTCTGTGACTACTTATGAGTGGCTACAAGTTATTTCAAGTGTCGAAAAAATTCCTCTGAGTTTCTGTAAGTACTTACATGTGACTCAAAAAGAATTCTAGTGTCTAAAAATCCCTCTGAGTTTCCGTAAGTACTAAAACGTGTGTCAAAATTAATTTCGAGTGCTCAGAAAGTGTCCTCGAAGTTCTGTGAGTACTTATGAGTGGCTACAAGTCATTTCAAGTGTCTAAAAAATTCCTCTGAGTTTCCGTAAGTACTCGCGAGTGTTGTTAAGTGTAGCTTTGAGCGGCCCTAAATGTTATTCCCGTTGATTGAGTGTTTCGTGCGTCTCAGGGCGTGTCAAGGCAAGCGAATTTACTTTCCCAATCGAAAAATAATTTAAAGTCGATAAATACGCGTGTAAATTGGATGAGTGAGTGAATAAAAGTCGAGATGAGGTGATGCGGTGCGTACAATGCGACGACGTGTTCACGATTTTAATGATGCCATTTGATCTTACATATAAGTATTCCTTGATCGCGGTGATTTTAGTGCCGATCATTTGCACATTGTCCATGTCTCAGCAGTGAGCCTTCCGAGCCTACAACAATCAACAACAAAATATTCCGCATACAGTCACACGGGCTTTCGTTCATTTTGTTTATTCGCAAATAAGCGGGAGAGCCACGGTCAAAGAAACATGGACAGCGTTTTATTCTTGTTGTTGTTGTTTTTTTTTTCTTTTTTCTTTTCGCGATGCAAAAATTATAAAATCTTTCTCTCTCTCTCTCTCTCTCTCTCTCTCTCTCTCTCTCTCTCTCTCTCTCTCTCTCTCGTTTCCGTCGCGAGGAAAAAAATTCGCAGCGCCTTATTATTTTCTCCGGTGCTTCGACAACGAGAAAAAATTAACGTTAAACAATGGAAAAGAAATGCTCGTTTTCCTCGTCACAGGAACGTCAAAATGGCCGAAGTATGGAGCGAAATAATGGGCGCACGACCGCAAACGATTCATTCCCCAAGCTCTCAGGGATTTTTCAATTAAAATTAAAAAAAAAACAAAAAAAACCAAAGAATAAAAAGTATGAACAATTGTAGCGTATTGAATTATTTATAAAAAGGCAAGGCAAAACAAAGAACACAAAAAAGCGATTTTTAAAATCCTCGTTCTTCCGAATTTTCCACAAGCCAAAAAAAAATGTTTTTCCGAAATCGTGGATGCACAAATATTTCGTTACGAGACCAATAAAAAAATCCACAAAAGCAAATCTCAAAAAATCCTCTTTTCTCCCACGTTCCTCCGGATAAAAAAAAAAATCCAAGAAAAACCCGATTTTCGAAATCCTCAAGCTCGCAGCGCCAATGACAGAAGAAAAAAAAATTCAAAAATTCAACTTTCAAAATCTCAGGCCCGTAACATTTTCGCACGTGTAAGAAAAAAAAACAGCAGGACGAAGGATGCGAAGCGGCAAAAAAAAAAAAGAAAAAAAAATAGGTAATTGCTCGGGGTGAATGTGAATGAAGTTGGCGAGAAAGAAAAATGGAAAAGCGGGTACGATCCAAACTTACCTGTCACTTTTCCCCGATTCTTTCGAATGCCTAGAAGCGTGTCGTTTCTTTTTTTTTTGTTTTTAATTTATTTTTTTTTCAACAGATTCGCGAGAACCAGAAGATTTTTCGATTCGTGCGCTTCGTGTAAAGTGGCTCGCGACGTGGGTGTGTAATTTTTCACGGGTACTGGCTGTGCTCTTCTGGGGAGCTCCGGGACGAGAGTCTCGCGGTTGTGTCGAGGCCGAACACTTGGAGTGGTCCGCGAGGGATGCAAAGGACGAGTCGACGGGACACCGAGACCGTCGCGATGACCCAGTTTAGCCAGTCTATCACATTGCCCCGAGTTTCCCCTCGCCGTACCACCCCGCCGATGGTTTGGGGGTGGTTTTTCCCAACCCCCGAGGCCAAAGGGGCGTTCCCGTAGGTTTCAATGGGTCCGAACGTGCCACGTGGTACGAGGGCGTGTGACGACACTCAACGCCGTTCACCACCAATCCCGATCCTTCATCCCCTCCGGAACAACCCCTAACGACGGGGAATGATTTCGTTATCCTCTTCGCATGGCGAACGTTTTTTCTTCATCTACCGTTCAACCCTGCGCGAGGAATTCGCGGTTACGTCCGGTAAATTTGGCTTACCGAAAAGCCACCCCCCCCCCTTCCCCCCGAGACGGAGGACGGGGGTGGAGAAGAGGGCGAGAGGGATTACGAGGCTGCAACGTCTTTTGGCTTTATTTGCATAAATACGGTTGACGGTACCGTGAGCCAGAGTCATTAAAACTCAAGCCGGAACGTCCTTGTACTCGATCCCCAATGGCTGTTGCTGATTCGTATTTTTTTTTCTTTTATTTATTTTTTTTTTCGTGTAGAATTTGTTTTTTTTTTCCTTTTTTTATGGAATTTTTGCACACAGGGTTATTTTGAAGATCGTTTTAAGGACGAACGCAAGAATGTGGTTGAGAGGATTATTGAGAAATTCTGGTGGACAATTGGTTCACATTTTTGGAAAAAAAGTATGTGTAATCTATATATATATACTTATATATATAAAGTCCAGACTGACTCATAATCGCCCAGCCTAAACTGCTAAATGTAGACACGTGAAATTTGGAAGGACACGTGAAATAATTATTTATAACATTAAGATGATCCAAACGTATTAATTGAATGTAAAAATTGAGATTTTTTTTTGTTGGGCAGTTGAAACAGATTTACAGTCACTGACAAAACCTCAGTCAAGCACACGCCAATATCGTCGAATTTCACTTCAATTGTTATTAAAAGTCGAAAATTAACATTACTAAGTGTTAATTTATTGTTAAATTAGCTATTTGTAAGGCTAAACGTATACGACCTTATCTAGACTTGTAAATCCACGATTCGTTCATTTTGGACAAACTTTTTGCCCGACGGTCCATCCAGTAATACCTTAAAAAGGGATTTTTCGAAATTCAACCCCTATGGGGAGAAAAGGGGTGGCAAGGTTTGCATGGAAATTAAAAAAAAAAAAAACTTCGGATTTACTTGAAATTTGGTATTCGTGCTTCTCGACGCAATTAATGAAACACGTATTTCAGCGTTTTCAGAAACTCAACCCCTAAGAGGAGAAAAGGGGTGGCAAAGTTTTAGGGAAAAAAAAATCGAATCAAATTTACTTGAAAATTTGTACAACTGTTTGTTTATGTGTAATTAAAAATAAGCTTACGTGATTTCTCGATCATTTTTAATAATTTTTTTTTATTCTCCATACGTAATATTTTATTTTTGCGTAATTATTTTTTTTTTCGAGCGTCTATCGTTTTTTTTTTTTTCGAAACTAAATAAATTTCCTCGTATTTCGTTCTCACGGCACTTTGACGAGTAAGAAAAATACCTCAGCCCGTTTAAGTTTTTTTTTTCTTCTTTTTCCGCCCCGAAGAGGCTTTTTCATAGCGACAAGTCCGGCGCCGAAAGGAAATATATAAGGGATGAAAAGTGACGTCACATAGTGTGGTGTACGGGTAACGAGGAGCGACATTCGCGCAAAGTCCATGAAAGTTGTAAAATTCAATTGCGAAATGTAACGAAAGACGGAGGGGTACGTACGGGCGCGCATGCGCCATCCGGGGAGCATCCCCTTAAATCCGATTTTGCGGGAGGGATGAGGATTTTGTGGCGTAGGTGGTAGCACCGGATGTGGTCGATGATCGTCGTGGTGGGAGTATTTTCTTTGCACGCTTTTTTTTTTCTTTCTTTCTTTTTTTTTTGTTGTTTCTTGTTCGCGTGCCGGGAACGGGCGACGTGAGTGTGAGGACAAAATGGCCGACGGCCAATCGGAATGCTCCACAAAATGGCCGACCGTGGGAGAATTTAATCAATAACTAGAAGCACGCTTGTCAGCGCGAATTTCCGAGGCTCTCAGAGGCTTCGGAGTGCGCGGAGAAAAAAAAAACCACCAGGAACGTAACTAGTTGCTCCCTAACCTCTTAAGGCACTCTTTACTATGCTTTAAGGGGGTCACCATTTTTTTCACTCACTTTTTACGAACGACCATTCGGCAATATACATTTGTAAACCATTAAGGGCGATGGAATCCTTTGAGATTTTCGAGCACGTGACCACTTTTCGTGAATCATGTATTTTAAGGATGCAGCTCGCAACGTTTGGCTCGGTCTTCGAGGACTACCAGTGATACAGGTGCACCCTTTCTCGTGAATATTGCTCATCGGCAATTGCACCCATTGAGAAATCATTTTATTTCTCGCGCAAAGTAGCTTGAGCCACTGCCAAAAATTATACGCCTCCTTTGGCTCACTCTCCTTGAGGGAAAATACTCATTTTTGCGTAAATTCAACCCGTTTTATAATTAGCTGGGCCAATTGAGAAAGTCCAATATCGATTTTTTCTTTATCATGAACTAATTCTTTAATTGTAATAATTTTTTCATACAACCAATAAATTTAATTGAAATAATTTTTTTACACAAGGAAAAAGTAAATAAAAGAATACTTTTTCAATGAATATTCATTTAAAAAAAAAAGCTCTTCGTTTAAAATAAGAATTGTCGATCGTTCAAATACATTTTTATTGTCTGGAACTTTTTATGAAAATAATAAATTCATTCAAATTAATTTTCGCATAGATTTATTTATTTTTTATTCATCATTATGTATCTTATTAACAATTAATAGAAGGCTCGTATATTTTGTATATTTCACATTTTTATATAATAACAAGAAATTTATTATTATACAATATAATTATTATATAAATTTGCATTATGATAAATAAGTATCGATGCATTTTTCAATAACAATTTTCTCAATTAAAAAAAACCCAATGACAATTTCTCAAATAACGTCGTTTCACGACTATCGATAAACAATTTTTTTTTCGTTCTTCAAATCAAAGTTGAATTAATTTTCATACATATAGGAATTAAAATTGTATAAAATGATGATTAATTTTACGCTCAATGTGAAACAATGATTTCCCTGTTCAATTGCGAGAGTAAATTATTTTTGAGGATTTTTTTTGCCACGTCCTCGGGGATGATGATGACGACGACGACGACGACGAACCGGAAATGGGATTCCTCGGGCTCTAAAGGGAAAGCCCAACGTCTCGGGCTCCAGCATCGATCCTCGCCCCCGCATATTTTTCAAAAGACCGAGAAACGAGGCAAAAAATAGAATAGTCTGGGAAGAAGTCCGGGTGACAAAAGACAAAGTACAGAGAACAAAGAGAGAGAGAGAGAGAGAGAGAGAGAGAGAGAGAGAGAGAGAGAGAGAGAGAGAGAGAGAGAGAGAGAGAGAGAGTGCCTTTCATCCCTTACCAGAAAACTTTGTATGCGTCACTATTTCCAACCCCTTTGGCCATTTACGACGTATGAACTTTACGAGGGTGGGAATCATGTCTTTTTGCTTGCAAAAAAAAAAACATCGTCTTCATCGCATTTGCCGATCGGGTCAAAGTGGAAGAAAAACGGTGGGAGGGAGAGAAGCTAGGAATTTTCCACCATTTTTTTCATCTCCATTCGATCAACCCCTACGCATTTTATCTCAGCTCTTGGATAAACTTTCACGTCGCCATTTCTGCACGTTGCATACTTTTTCTTGTCTCCATCTTCTCATCCCCTTTTCTTCGCCTTCTCTTGCCCCTCCAACCCCGCTCTCCTTCTCTCTCTCTCTCTCTCTCTCTCTCTCTCTCTCTCTCTCTGTGCTCCCTACTGACCTCCTGGCAACGCCTGGAAATTATTGACAATGTTGAGGCCACGTATCCCCGTAACTTGCACAACATTATAATTTGATATTAATTTTTATAATCCCGGAGCGTTAACCCTTTCGCGGTTGCAAATATAAAATTATATTAATTATTATAATAAAATATAATAATTAATAAAATTAATTAACCCTCCGCGGTCGCAAAATATAAAATTATATTAATTATTATATTATGGTAAATAATAATTATTATATAAAATTATTATATTTTTTTACATTATTATTATATTAATTAATGACATTAAACACAATCATATTAACATTCATTTTACTACGAAGATCACGTGACGCAAGCATCCCTGGGGGGACTTCCCAAAGCTTTTCTATTGCTCCGAATGTTTTTCCGTAACGATTTGTGCGACTGTGAAGAAACGACGATTAATTTTGGGACGCATCCAAATATCGAACGACTGGCCTGAATAGAGCTACATGAATGTCGATAAAGGCCCGAGCGCCATGTATACATATTTTTTTTTTTTTTATACGCCGAGGATAAGAAATTGCTCTTTGTCCATTAGGGAGGAAAAATTTGTGTCTCTGGAATTTTTCAATCGGAATTCTTCAGTATCGAGATGAAAGATGCATCTTCGCGTAAAACAATTTCACCCTTGCAACTTGTACTCGAAGAGGATATTTTTGGCAATTGAAAAACAAAGCGCTGTAGTGATATTTCGTACCTTAAGGCCTTAGGCCACTCTAGTATTTTCCAAAAATCAATTTTTTTTTGTTAAAAATGAACTATAAAATTATGTTCCAAAAGATTATGGGTGTGAAAAATCTCTAAGTACTCGATTTTCGAATTCTAGCGCAACCCCTCTTCATTCGTGACTTTCTACTAACTTTAACACGCGTTTATCTCAAAACTACATTTTTCAAGTCAGCCGGACTCATAACTCAAACGAATTTCAACCGATTCACTTGAAATTTTAACTGTATATTCAGAATTACATTTTCCGAGGCACTACGTAGGATTTTTATCATTATATTGCATAGTTCTTTTTTTATAAACAATTTTCTGACGATTTTCTCATGGCATTTATACTTTTTGTTTGAGAAATGCGCCATTTTGACAAAAAACAATATATCGAAAAAATCCTCCGTACTTCTATAGCTATTCTTATATATAATCGAAAAAACTTTAGTGTTTCATCATAACTGAAAAATTATAGGAGCTAGGAGGAGTATTTTTATTGATGTTCCAAGAACTTCCAAAAAAGTGTTGTACAAAAAAAAATTGAAAAAGGTATGGGTCTCTAGATGTTATCTCTAGATGTGAAATAAGATCAATTTTCTTGATCAATAAGACCGTCATTACGGCAAGTACCAAGAAAAAAAATGGCGACTGCCCGAAAAAAAGTTGATTTTTCGTCTTATTTTTTTCAATTAATTTTTATTTTAAATACTTATAATAATAATTTCGCAATGCCTAAGACAGGGACAACAGAGGAATATATACTGAAGGTACATAAAAAATTTGAAGTCAATCGGTTGAATAGAACTCGAGAATTTATGTCAACCAGGCTGACAGAAATAGTTTCGAAGAAAACGCATTTCAAACCTTTGAGTACAACTTCCAAATGTCCTTTTACAGATGTATTCTTAAGAGTAGCTATTAAAAAAAAAAAGCCCATAAATTTCGAATCAGAATTTTTGGCCAAAAGCTCAAAATTTCGGTACCAGAAAGCAGCCGAACCTAAAAAAAAAACTGATTCTTCGATTCCGCTCGAAGATTGCCCCCATATATAGAGTTTGGAAATAATCTTTTGCTGATAAGCCTCGGACATCTTGAATCTCCGAAAAAGACGACATCTGATCTGGACGTCCAAGAAGCCAGGTCTTTTATTATTGTCACGACAAAGGAGTCTCGACCAACAGAGCTGAATCTTCCGGTCCGTATAGTCTCTCATTCTCCCCCCCCCCCCCCCCTCCGTACATAACCCACCAGTCGACTTCTCCACCCTCGTTGAACCTTCCCCAACCTGGAGAGCACGTATTGATTTCCTCATCGGCCTTGGGAGTGACGTTTCTCCCGTTTGGTAGATTCCAAGCTGGTCCGAATGGCAAAGCAGGAGGGAGAGAAGCTTTCCCCGCTGAAGCCGGTTGGCCAGTAGTCCAGATTCCTTTCAGCCACTGGTCGGGAACCAGATTCCTCCAGTAACCAGAGTGCCCGCGCATGCGTTAGGCCAAAACCGGCAGAAGGGATAGCTGGAGAGAGAGCGATTGACTGGGGTGGTCCGGGATGTGGTGGGATTCAAGCAGACTCCCGCAGAGCTTTTGGCAATGACGTGAAACAGTTGGCCCTCGGCCTTCGTGGCCCTCGGTGGCTCGATTACCCTCGAGAGCACATAGCCCGATCTTCGGAACGTCAGCGAGGTCGAATAAAGCCGCGAACTTGTGGTCTCGTGCCGCAGATTCTTGTGGTCATGTCTTGTCGTCGAATCAAAGGCTGGATCTACCGGAAAACGTCCGTTTCGCTCGGAATAACGAACGGCAATGGAAAGTTCGTCACTTTGGACGACTACTATCCACGGTCCCAAGGCCCAGGGTGTCATTGTTGCTGAGATCAAACGGGAAGTGTCAATAACCAATTTGAAAAATCTGGACTTTCTTCTTTGGGAGGCTTTGATTCTGGATCGAATGGAGGATTCGAAACGGTGACTTTTGGACTTCCACGTAGACTTGACATTCTTCCGGTGATAACTGAAGAATGGGATGACGACCAGCCGAGCCGGGGGGAAGAGTTTTCGACTGCGGTCATCGTCTCGGACACACGAATCTTAACATATCGCTAAAAATTGTAAGCCAACGATGATTATTCGACGTTTCTGTCATTCGGGCCTGCTTGATCCGTAATCTACCTGTCATCTTCGTCTTCTTTCGCTTCGTCATATGGATCTTTACGTTCTCCAATCTTCTTCGTACCATCTTTCAATCGTGACGGTCTTGAGGAATTCCTCACAATGGACCGTTCTTTGGCATTTGGATTGTTCATTGTCGGGGCTTAACGCATATATTCTGGCATGTATGCCAACCTGTTTAATCTTAGGCTTAAGGGGTATTCGATCACGAGGATAAAACATTCACGTAGCGGAAATATTGGCAAAGAATGAGAATTAAATTCGCATTCGAAGTGCCGCGTGAGTATCGTCGTGTACGATCAGTGTATTATGCAATAATTAACGTTTATCCGTAAAAAAAAATTTTTTAAGTAATATTACACTCGAACGATAATGATTGCAAAGGAAAATGAAAAATATCGCTTAAAGCTTGTTTTTCATTTGAAAAAATATATTTATATGTAGAGAGAGATTTATTATTGTAAATTTATTTCGAAGCTTTTTTACACGGCGTTACGTAACGTTGTAATGGCTAACAAACAAAATCAACGTCTTCCAATTTTTCCATCAAGATTTTGGCTAAATAAAATCTAACGTACTTATGTTAATTTAATAATAACCGTAGTCGACGCTTATTCACGAACTTAAGTTCGTCTAAATGTTTTTGTAATACACACACACATACATAAATATATATATATATTTATATCTATTTAAAAATATGCATATACGTAAAAAAAAAAAATTAAATGAAATGTGATCGAGGGCTGGTTGGATAGTATTGCATTACGCAATTTAATTAGCTCACGACATATTACGTTTACAAAAGTTGTGACGCGACAATAAAAAAAGTAGTTTATAGTGCTCGAACGCTCAGTCTAATAAAACGACTCTGACGAACTTATTGCACTCGCTACAAGTACGTGCGAGATGAAAAATAATATACAATTATTATGTAAATAATTCTATATAATAAGTATACTCGGTGTTTCTGTAAATAAATTATATCGAATCTTGTGCTTTGTTATTATAAAGGAAATACTTTTATCGGCGAAATTTCGAAATTTATATATTTTCCCAGCGATTTTGTGACCGTCGGTTGGAAAGGAAGAATTTGCCCTTACCGACGACCGATAATGGAAAAGCAGATGATAATATACCGACTGTCGGTAATGAGAATACTTACGATCGGTAATAAAAATACCGACGATCGGTAATAAAAATATACCAACGATCGGTAATAAAAATATACCAACGATCGGTAAGAGCTTACCAGACGTCGGTCAGCTAGAAACCGCAACATCTTTACCATCCGTCGGTTACTCTTCTACCGGCTGTGAATATCAAACGAATAGCCGATTAAGCCGAATTCTCGTGTATCTACGGATGATTCTTGGTTCCATGTAATATCATAATGTGGTCATTGAATGAACAGAGTCATATCTTTATTTCCTTTTTTTCGGAAAGACTTGTGGATAAGTCTAAATCTATGTAAATAATTTCTCAACGTATTTCATTCTTTTTATTCATTATTTTTCATATTTGTTTTATTACGAGTTTGAAAATACGAGAAAATGACAGGTGATGGACGTAATTTTTTTGACATCTGTTCATTAGTTCCCAATCATCGAGAGGTCAGCAGGGGTGTACAATATCCTTTTTCCCAAGTGTCCGAAGACAATCAGGACTGTAACTTCGTTTTCTTCGTCTACTCTTTTTTTTTTTATTGATTACGGGTCTTCCGAGAAAAAATTCCGCGTTTTTCTCGACTATAAAAGGAAAACTTTCCAGCCAAGATGTCACAGTATTATCTTGAAAGCAGCAACAGCAGCATACAGAAACATCGCACAGGTAGAACAACGCCATCTTCATTTATCTATTCATCAATATTATTATTATCAATTATATTTTATTATATTGTTAAATCAATTTTTGTCGGTATCCAGTGAATTTGGTCGTTGATTTTAAACTTAAATTTTCTCATTTGCAACAATTGTAATTTATTGCTAAATAAATATGTTGATTTTTTGTCAACTTTTTCCACAAATATTTTTTGCAAACATTAATCTTTTTGCCTAAACGTAGCAATTTATTTTATTTTTTCTCAAGTCGAGCACAGAAAGCTCCGAGAACGAATCCTCATCATTATCGACCGAGCGCGTGCGAATAATGTTCGTTCTATTGTGCCTGACACAGTAATTTGTCAGGAACACTCGGATCAGACTATAAAAGCTGAAATTTTCGGTTCAATCGTCACACAGTTTTCTTCGCTCTCGAACAAACCGGATCACCGCACAGAGTTTCTCCATCTTTGGAAAAAAAGAAAAGAACAAAAACCACACCAACTTGAAATGGCTTTCGCAAAAGTAATCATTGCCCTGGTCGTCGTCGTGGCAATTGTCAGCCTCATTGCCGAAGGAACTTACAGGAAGCCACCCTTCAACGGAAGCATCTTCGGCAAACGTGCCAGCACCGTCACCGGTAAGCGAGAGATCTTCCTTACCGACTGCGACAAAATGCTCAAATTGAATTCTCGAATTACCGGACTTCTTTCCGTCACTTTATTCGCTGCAATTACTTTTCCATTCATTTTAAATTTGTCATTCGATTGTCCGTTGGATAATTGCGCTACCGTTTTTACCGGCCGAGACATGCATCTTTTTTTAAAAGTTTTATCGTACCGTGACGTTCTTTTTTCTTTTGCATAAACATTTTTTTAAATCATACTTACGACGGAACGAGTGTGTTTTATTTTTTACCGATTTCTTTACAGATTTTTTTTAACGATTTTTCTTTTTCTTTTTTACAGATTACGATGTTATCAACCGAGCTCTCTCGACGATGTGCGAGGTCGCCAGCGAGACCTGCAGCGCATGGATCGTACATCAGGACACCAATTGAAGTTAATCTCGCTCGTCGAACTCGTCATGGCCGGCCAATCACTGAAATCACAACCTACTCGAGACAACCGAAGATAATCAACGCGAAAATATCTCTCCCCTCTTTATTATCGACTGATGATAACTTCACCGTTTGCCTTATAGACAGACGATAAGTGTCGAAAAAAAAAAAAACGAGAGTTGCTCGATCAACGTCTTACCGAAGGAGCTCCCATTTCTCAATTGGCTTCGAATCACCCGAAAATCCTGTGCAGAGTGTAATAAATATAAATAATCGTGGTTGTTGCAAATATTTCGTTGTTTCTCATCGTTTTTCCACGTTTTCTCATCCTTTTTCAGAGAATATGACGGCAAATTTAATTTTAAAAAATTCAACTCTGTTCTCAGCCAGGCTTATTTATCATTTGATAAATAATTATTTTTCGAATAATTTATTAATTATTTATTATTTAATAAATAATTACTTATCAAATGATAAATAATTATTAATTGATTACATTAATTATTAATTGTTTGATTAATAATTATCAATTGATGAATTGATGACATTTAATAATTATTTTTTGACAGTTTATTGATTATTGATCGAACTTCTGTTATTAAATAATTGAAAATTGATAACTCATTATTAAATGGCGAAAATATGTTTAATTGGTAAAAAAAAATGCATTTTCTGGGATTGTAAAATTCGGAATTGCGCACGTGTTCGTTACATCTGGAATAACAAAAGATCGAAACGTGGGATAATTAATAAATAAATTAAAATCGAGTGGAAAAATAATTAACTGTTCTTATGAAATTGAATCACGTATAGCCTGTTGTTCCAGATCGCAATCGTTCGATATGGTGGACACGTACTTGTCACCTGCCAAGTGGTATAAGGGCTGTGACCTGTATCGTACAACATCGAGAATCTTTTTCCAGAGTATGTGTGTAATGTATGAGATTTAGGTAAAGAGAGAGAGAGAGAGAGAGAGGGGGGTCTCTTAACCCACATGAACATTTACTTTTCACGCTCCCAATAAAACGCTCGACAATTTATTTTTTGTCTTTCAACGTGCCATCGTTAATCACGTGGGCGTGATCGAAATACTTAATTGGCAATCAAATTGGGTATAAAAGTGGCCAAATAAAAAAATCCTTCATCAGTACTCGTCTCGTTACTATTCGGTAACATTTCCATTCGTGGACAATTTTCCTCCAACTTTTATCCATTGGGAAAAAAATAGAAAAACGAAAACGTTCGATTGCCTCGAGAAAAATTATTTGGCAATAATAATAAGAGGTAATATTTTTTTTGCAATTGTAATTTTAAAATGCTAATAAAATAACGAAAAATCGATCAGAGAATCTGCTAATCTTTTGAATAAATTTAAAAAATGATTTGGCAGTAATAATAAGAGGCAATGTTTTTTTTTGCAATTGTAATAAAAATAGTAAAAAAAATAACGAAATAAAAATCGATTGAAAAACCTGCTAATCTTTTGGATAAATATGAAAAAAAAAATCCGCCACGTATTTTGCACTGCGTAATCGCGACAACGAAAAATTGACAATAAACAAATAATCGTAACAAACGATACAATAGAAAAAAAATAACTTTTTTTCACTGAGCGATCAAAGCGGCGTGTAAAATTGTTGAAAATTTGAAAATTCGGTGAAAATTTCGTCGCATGATGTTCTTTTTTTTTCCAAATATTTAAAGGGCTGAACAAAGGAAAAAGTGTACAAAGTATTGATCATTTCTTAGTATTGACTGAGTACTTTTGCGCGTGGGTATTACACACGTGCGTGATCCTCGAGATAGCACTCAGCATCTATGCGAGACATTTAAAAAACGAAAACGATAAAAAAAAAGAAATATCGAACTCGTATAGACCTCGTATACGTTTCCGGCACAAGATTCTTCTCGAAAATAAATTCAGTCGTAGAAGAACTCTGTACACGATCGCATCGTCGAAAAAAAAAAGAAAAGAAAAACCGTCGAACGAAAAGCGAAAAGAGCTAGTCGAAAAACTTTTTTTTTTTAATATCAAAAAATGAATAATTTTTTTTTTAAATACGTTTAATCGGAAATAAATTGAAATAGTGGAAAAAAAAATTGTCGCGAACTTAAAAATGGCAAAAAGAAAATAACCGGGGCTCACGAAAATCTCTAAACATTTGAATAATTATTCTTCATAATTAACTTCAGTGGCGATGAAGTGTAATTGTTCATTGGTATTTTATGCTAAAGGCTAAAAAATTTTGGAGGAAAAATGACGCGGATGATGCACCCACGTCGATACGTCACGTTCATCGGTGAGTCGAATTTCTTTTTTATTTTTCCTTTATTTCTTCGATACTTTTTTTACTCCAATTTTTAACAGCCCCTAACTATGCGGTTATAATTTTGTTTGTTCCTCACAAAAGAAAAATAAAATAAAAAAAATATACAATACCAAATGCAGAATAAATTTATTGGAATGTGAATTATTTCAAGTGGTTTTTTTTGTGGTGACTCTGATGTCGTTGGATTGGCGAGCCGTCGAGGCCGACGAGGTGCCAGCATTTTTTCTAAAAATCGCCAAAAACATACCGAGGGTCGGACGGAGCGGCAGATACGAGGATTATTTTCTCAAAGCGGCGAAAAATATTCCGAGGATTGGCAGACGCGACGGTTATAAATCGGTAAACGATTTTAAAAAAATCTACAGATATTACACAAAGTGAAACTATTTCATGCCATTGAAAATGTAATCGGACTTTTCGGGTGATAAAAAAAAGTACATGCATTTTTTATTTTATATATTTTTTTATCACTATATCTAGAAGAAAAAAAAAGAAAACGACATTCACCTGTAAAATAAGTTCTGAAAAATGATTATATTTGGCTGACGTAATTTTTTTTCTCAATCATGACTTATCATAAAATAATTTCGATTATTTTACGAAGCTATTCAGTCTAAATATTATCATTTATTTAGTTATTAATTTAATGGCGATGTTTTATTGACGAATTTTTCATTAGTTTTAGTGCAAATTATTTTATCTAACTTTCATTCGATAATTTGGCAAATAAATTCGAATTGTTTTTTTTTTTTTTTTTTTTTTTCGAATTTCCAAGCCGGGCGAGACCGTCTCGATGCGAAGTGAGAACGATTCTTTTGACGGACCCACGAAGAGGATGATGAATATCCCGAGTTTCGGAATCGAGGACCCAACTTGGTCACACTTTCCACTCGCGATCGAAGGGCCACCGGAACTTTGGCGAACTCTGGCTGCTTACACGAACGAGAAAATGGGCTACGGAGCTGACGAGTCAGTAGATTTATTAATTTCCCATGAATTATCATCTTATCTGTTGAATCCAATTTAAAACATTTTTTTTTACTAAAATATTCATATTTATCCCTTCTTGCCGAAATATTTATTTATTGGAGTATTCATTAATCCAATGATTAAATTATTTTATAACTTCATCCATTTATTTATTGATTAACGTGAAAAAAGTAAATATTTCTTTTTCGGAACGTTGATTAATCCATTAATGAAAATATTTTATTTCTTTATTCATTTGCCCATTCATTTATTTATCGATTTACGTAAACAAAAGTGTAAAGGAAATTTTTTACCCTTTGTATTCGTCTTTCAATCATAATTTTTCTCTCTTGAATATTTTGCAAAATAATTAACAAATTTTCAATCCTCCTTTTTGAAAGATAAAAAAAATATATATATGTATAAATGAAAAATAAAAGAAAGTATTTATTGATAAATAGAATCGATAACGAGATTTGGCAGAGGGACAAACGAACCGGAAGTGGCGCAGCATCTCAACCCTGAATTTCAATCTGCACAATAAATAGATCCGCTATCACGGCCTAATTCATTTCGCCATGACGATCTTTTCCATTTTGTTTTACGGTGCAACGTAAATTGCATCGAGGGTGACGGGCAAAAAAAAAAAAATCGTACGAGAAGAAAGATGCGTCTGCGATTGGAAAAAAAAAAATAATCACGTACGATATTCGACGAAGTGGCCGACGTTCTTCGGACAATTATTGTAATCGATTTAATCAGCGTTAATAAACCATTAGATAAAAATAATATTTTTTTGTTTTATTTGCAATTTGCAATACAAATTATTTTGTTTTATTTCCAACAACAAAAATGACAATTTAAATAGGAAATATTTTTTCACAATCTTTATTTTGTATTTTTTACTTCTTAAAATAATCATTTATCTTTAGCAATATGAAAAATTGATTAATTTTTTCTTTCTCCTGAACTGCTAATTTTTGTTCTCTTCTCATTTACATATTCATATTTCTTTCGCTTCATTCGTAAAATCGTTTCCATGATAGGAGAGAGAAAATATCTCGTAGTTCGCGAGAATATCGGAGTCCCGTGAGTCGCGTGGAAAAAAAAAAAGAAAATAGAATAACTTCTCCAACCTCAGCCGGAGGTGAACAAGATCGCGGTGCTCGCACTTTATCATCATAGGAAAATTCACGGAACACGTGAAACGATTCTTTTCCCACTTTTTCTTTTCTTTTATTTCTCTCTCTCTCTCTCTCTCTCTCTCTCTCTCTCTCTCTCTCTCTCTCTCTCTCTCTCTCTCTCTCTCTCTCTCTCTCTCTCTCTCTCTTCATTCGAGGTGTGAAAACCAATGATTTGGAGTATGGAAACATTTGCACGAAATCTTCGTGGAAGAAATTGAAGCGTACAGTCCCACGAGTATTTCCAGGCAAAATCGAAACAATATAAATTTTTTTTTTTTAACCATTAGATCATTTCAGAATATTCAAAACAAAATTATTCAGTCAATTATTAAAACGTACACTTTTATTTTTTATTTTTAAATAATAATTTACTCGCATTTTACTTTGTCAGGAAAAAGTTTATTTCAATGGCACTGTTTTATCATTTTGTCTATTTATAATATTTCATTTATTCATGCATTTATTTATCAATAAATAAATACTTATTTGTACATTTTATGTATGGTATTATGTTAATTTTTTTTTTAAATGATTTCATTATAATTTATTATAATTTGATCATAATTTGTTTTTAAATATAATTTATATTTATATTTTATAATTTTTTTAAATGGACTTATAGCCCGGGCAACACACTTCTTCAGTATTCACACAATTATTATTATTATTATTGGAAAAATTAAAACCGAAGAAAAGAAAAACTTCAACTCGACTTTTAGGAATTTTTAGCTCGTAAACTACTTGGAAGAAAAATCTGAAAAAAATTCTCGATGTTATTGACTTATGGACTAATTGATAAAAAAAAATAATTAGCTCCGAAATCGATGGATGTGTTGCGGATTTGTGGCCCGTTTGAGACGGAACGCCCGATATGCATCGCGGAAGGCCGCGGGGTCGTCACGATTTTTCCCTCTCTCTCCTCTCACTCTCTCTCTCTCTCTCTCTCTCTCTCTCTCTCTCTCTCTCTCTCTCTCTCTCTCTCTCTCACTCACTCACTCTCTCTCTCTCACGCGCGCGCGCTCGGTGATCTCCGCGCAGCATCAACTGGACCCGCGCGTATACGTGTGTGTTACGAAGCCGTTATGGTAATGAGGGGGCTGTACGACACTCCGGGATTCCCCCCTCTCCGAGCAAACCTTTTTTTCATCCTACCGCGAGAATTTTATAGCATTGAGAGTCCGCGGAGCGTGTGACGCGAGCCAACAAACGATCGAGGTGTGGGTGGATTCCTTCGCTCGAGGAGGAGTCTCTACTTTTTAATGCTGGGCTCTGCTCGGTTTCTCGCTTGGCCATATTCACGGCGAGAAATCTCAACGAACAAAAAAAAAATAGATACTTCGATTGAAAAACAATTTTTTTTTAATCTTATATTTAACAACAATATTGATAATAATAATTTTAGTTACAATCGTAACGGTAGTGAGGATAGTAATGTTTATAACAATGGTGCTATTTTTTTTTTGCAACGTTGTTATAATAATTATTATATTGAGAAAAAAAAATAAAAAGAACAACAGTAACAATAATAATCTTGTAGATGATGATAATAATAATAATAATAATAATCCTTTCGTAGGCGACTCTTACGAAAATTATTTAATATTAATTTATGCATCACAAACAATTGCTCACGATTTGTCAATGAATATTATTTATTTTTCTAACCGACAAATAATTACTAAATAATTAATAAATATTCATGCGTTGTTTTTTTCACAAAATAATTTCGCTTCTTTATAAATTCAATGGCAAGTGTTAATTAATTCAATGACAAGAATTAATTAATTCGAATTTAAATTGACATAGTAAAAAAAACACATTGATTAGCAGATAATATCTCAGCGGGTAAGTTACCGTGGTACGATGTCAGGGTTCGATCTCACGGCGCGAGATGACGCTGAAGTCGCGCTGCAGACTTAAGTTCAGGTGGAAACTACCGCCAAGTTGCGATGTTCGTGAGCCATCCATTTACCGACACTTTTTCGCCCTCGCTCTCCCTGCTTGACCGGCATCTTTTTTCACATCCCCGAAGGCCTCGGTCGGTAATTCCGATTCATTCGTCGGTAATGTAAAAAAAAACGATCCTCTTATCCATCTGTAGATAAAACAGTGTTATCTTTAATTCTTTTTCTTATCATTTCGTACACTTCATCACGTATTTATTGATATCTCTTCGAGAAAAAAATTAAATGTTGGAGCTTTCTTTTTTTAACTCTTTAAAAATAAACAACAACGATTTTTACTTTATTAATAAGAGTAATCATAATAATTTTGGAAATTCTTCAATATTTGTAATCTACATTTTAAATTTATTTAAAATTTATCAATACTTTATTAACATTTCAATTTTTCATTTTAAAAATTTACATTTATTAAAATTTAAAAACTTAAAAATTTATTTTCGATTGAGAAAGTTTTATTTCTAGTCTATTGAAAATCTATTTCCATTCTAATTTATAATTATCAATATTTCTATGATTATTATCATTATTATTGAAATAATTTCATAAATGTGTAGGACTTATTTATTTTTCGACATATTCACGATAATTATTGCTAAAAATTTATACCCAATGGTAATAATAATAATAATAATAATAATCATTAAAAAGGTACAATTATTTTAGCCACATTACGTCAAAAAAAAAAAATACGGAAAAATCTTCATTCGAAATGGATTTTTTTTTTCGCGATCGTACAAAGAGAGCCAAGGGGCGAGCCTGATGGGTCAGGGGGTGGAGACGGAGGGGGGAGCGGGGCACTCGGATGAGAGAAGTACAGGGGGCGTCCCCGGCGCCTTGTGGCGCACGCGTCATTACTACGAATGACTTTGCGATATCTTGCCCGCGCTACTTTTGACTTATTCGTCAGTACTACACACTATAAGGCAACATCACTTTTTTCCGTCCGCTCTCCTTGCCCGTTATTCCTTTTATTTTCTTTTTTTTCCCTGTCTTGTTCTTTTCTTTTTCTCTTTCACACGGACGCTCTCTCTCTCTCTCTCTCTGTCTCTCTCTCTCTCTCTCTCTCTCGGTCTCTCGGAACTCGCGAAGGGACATCCATTCACACGCTCTCTACAAAACTCCGCGCGAGTCAGGGTCGCGGGTTTTACTCTAAGAAAAAAAAAAAACGTTGGATAAATCTTCAAAGACCTCTGTAAGAGCCAAGACGGGATATCTCTTAATGAAGTGCTCCGAGTCCCAGAGACTTCTGATGAATGAATTTTTTTTTTTTGCTTTCCGTTCTCCCCTTTAATTCGAGGAGAAAAAAAAACAATTTGTTGGTAATTCGTACAGATTTTGATTCCATTAATAATAATAAGAATAATAATAATAGCGACAAATAATAACCCAAACAAATCACGATGATAATAAAAATCAATAATTGATTCGTATAATGATTGGAGAATCTTAAATGACCCTTTATCAAATATTCACGCACTTTTTTGTGCTTCGAATTTAGCTTGCCTTTTTCTTTACTCCGTAGGGGAGGTCTTGTGTAGGGGAAGATTTTCTGTTGATTTCAATGAGATGAATTTACACAGAATGTACGAAAGACTGATATATATATATATATATATATATATATGTGTCTGTGTGTGTTTATATATTACATATCGTAACAGTCACATCGCATGCCACAAATTGCCTCAAATATTTACGCAATTGGCATGATAACCACATTACATGATTATGTACGCTGGTTGGTCGCACACGATACCGGGATCGTGCTCTCAATGCTTGGCTTACCAAGAAGCATTATATTTGCATATTTAACAAAAGACATTTGAAGTATTACTTATTTTTTTGCATTCAATTTTGTAGAAATTTAAATATTTCAAATTTCTAAAAAAAATTTAAATATGTTCGTACGATCTGATAGATATTTTTTTTTTATTCGAATCAAGTTACACAAAGCAATTACTCGTAAAAATAAAAGAAAAATATTATTTTATAACGTTAACAAAATACGTATAATTAAATCTTCTAAATATATTTCTATATATTTTTTCTTTTTTTTTTCGCTTTGTATATTTTCATACTTAGAAGATTTAATTATACGTACCCTGTTAACATTATAAAATATTTTTTTTTCCATTATTTTTACGAGTAATTATTTCGTTCAATTTGATCCGAATAAAAAAAAAAAAAATTATCTATCAATACTAATGAGAATGGATTGTTCACAATTTATTATCGATCGATATCAATGATCAATTGACTAATTCGATTTTAAATTTTACTTCCTCATTGTTCATGAGAACTTCGTTTTTCTATTTTCTTTTTTTTTTTTTCTTCTACGCTCCGACGAGCTACTTTTTTTTGCCGAATTTATTTGGAAAACGCTACGGACCGAAATCGATGAAGGGACGACGTTAACGAGGCCATCGAATTATCCACGGTTATAAAAGCGAGCCATCGTAAGAACGTAAAAACTGAGAACGGGCGTGATGAGGTGAGAAATAAAATAAATTAAAGGAAAAAATAAAATAAAACAGAGAGAAAAAAAAAGTCGACACGCGTATACAGTCGCCAGTTAGTACGTAATAATGTTTTCGAAACGGAAGCCTCGCAAACGGGCACGCCCAAGAGACGATAAAACTTATTCATGTATCTGATTTGTCTGGTTTTTTTTAATTTTTAATTTTATTTTTTGACGCAAATAAATCGATTCGATAACTCAATCGTACAGATTCAATTATCGAGAGATAATACGATTTTTCAATTGATTTTTATTTTCGTCGTTTTTTCAATTATGCACGGCGAATAAAATTTCAATTAATTCAATGAAATGATCATTGGATCATTCGCCTCGATATAAATTTATCCGAATCAACATTAATTCAATTACAATGAATGTAAAATTATCCTAATCAAAGTTTCAATTCAGTATTCAATTCAGGTAATAATTAATTATCTGAACATCAATTTTTGTCCATTTTTCAACATATATCAAAAGGAAAAGAGAAATGTAATCGAATAAAATTCCAAAGGCTTCGATAAAAAAAGAATCAATCAAAACGATAATATTTGTTTATCGTATAAATCAGTAAAAAATATTTAGCAAAAAAAATCACATTTTATCCATCGAAAAATAAACAAGTTACCGTCGCTTTAAATAAAAATAAATATTACGAAAAAAAAAGAATCGTAATTAAAAAATCACAGCGAATCGCTTCGCTGGGCGATAATTCCGACAAGTTTGTTCGGGACGTGCGAGCAAAAGTGCAACAGGTACTCGAAAGATCTTTGCTTGACGAAAATCAAACGGGTCTCGAGCGTAAAGGGAAGAAAGAAAAGGAAAAATAATGAAGTGAAAGGGTTGAGGGTACGGGGATCGTTTTAAAAGGGCCACGAAACGTTTAAGCTCGCTCTCGAAACCCTACGGGACATTAAATAAACAACCCCCCCCCACTGTGAGAGTGATCGATACATACATATACTTGTGAATGGTGCGAAGAGTATGTTCCAGGACAGGCGCTAAATGAAATTAGCGCGGCGTTTAGTCAATTTGTATGCCCCCCTCCCCTCTCCGTTTTGAGCGATCCCTTCTCGACGAGGGTGGGTAATAAATTATTCGAGAATGACTTGCACGCGGTAGCGACCTTCATATATATATATATATAGAGAGAGAGAGATGAATATATAATATAATGATATAAATTATTTTTAAATATTATTTTATTTTACTTTATATTAAATTAAATAATATAAATCATTAATATATTAAATATTAATATAAATATATAAATTAATGAGGAAAAGTATGGGACTGGAAAAAAGCGCAGAGGCGCCTACCATTGAGGAACACACCAATAAAAAAATAAAAATAAAAAAAAAATATATATAAATATATAAATGCATGAGGAAAAGTATGGGACTGGAAAAAAGCGCAGAGGCGCCTACCATTGAGAAACACACCAATAAAAAAATAAAAATAAAAAAAAAATATATATAAATATATAAATTTGTATTTCGTGAACGTGACAAAAAAAAATCCCCAAAACGAGTACGCAGCGAAGTAAAAAAAAAAAAAACATCGCAAAACCTGATCAAATTAAATTCGGCGAAATGCAAAATTAATCGAGCAATCCCTTCCTCCTGCAAACGACAAATAAAAACAAATCAATTTTTCAATTAATTGTTTTTTTGCAATGGTTTTTTTTTAACATTGCAAAACCTGATCAAATTAAATTCGGCGAAATACAAAATTAATCGAGCAATCCCTTCCTCCTTCAAACGATAAAAAAAAAACAATTCAATTTTTCCCTCCGAATCGAAACGGATAGAAAAAAAAAGGGTAGATAGCGAATCGATAAATTGTCCCCTTCGCTTAATCACGACCCGGACGAGATCGATTTCCGGTAGAAAAAAAAAAATCTCAATCAACGGAAAATAAGAAAGCGGAGATAGGCTGAGGAGAGATCCAAAGGGCCCGGTGGTCAATTAAAATTACGGTAATGTCCGATAAAATTCACACCTCTTTTTTTTCCCCAATTCTTTTTACCTTTATTTTACCCCAGGTGGGCCCGGAAATATCGTGGCGATCGATTGTTCCGACGAGGTAGTAAAGGGGGAAAGGGGGTGGGGAGGGGGTTAAGAATTTATCGTTTTCGAGGCTTTTTAAATGAGAAATGTCGGAGCGACCGTGAATCAAGGATATTTTTTTTTATATTTCGAGACAATTTTGAAGTTTATTATTATGAGTGGGTGTGGCAGGTCTCTCTCTCTCTCTCTTTCTCTCTCTCTCACACTCATCAGAAGTATATTATTATTATATATATGAACATGTAGAATAATAATAAAAATATATAACAATCATAATATCGTTAAAAAATAATAAATTAAGCATAAAATTAAAAACAATTATGTAAATATATATATATGTGTTAACGAAGAAAAAAAAATGTAAATATGAGAAAGTCGATGAAGGAGAAGAGCGATGAACAGTACGAGAAAAAGGATGCGAGCCTCTGTCTCTCTCTCTCTCTTTTACCGTAGCGGCGGTCAAGAAGGCGTGAAAGACCGTGGCGCCTGGCGCCCAGGTTAAAGGATGAAAAAGGGTCTCCGTGCCTCGGTCCCCATATAGCCCCCCTGCCCCGCGTACCCCTTTTCCTCGTGTTATCCTTTCGCCCGTTGAAGCCTCGGGAGCACCGGAACATTTTGGATAAAAGGAAACGCCGGCTTTCGACGAGTTAGACGCCTACGGTGGGGTAATATGGACTCCCTGCTCTAAATTGTTTTTTTTTTACCTTTCATTTTCTTACAAAACTCTGTTTCGCGCAAAAAAAAACAAGAAGTCCTCACGTCGAAGATCCTCAGGATCGTGATTTTTCGTTTCGTTCTATTTTAATCGCCCCAAAAAATGATTGAAACGCTCGCACGATGATAGTGAGAAAAACGAAAAAAAAAAAAAAAAAAAAAATGAAAATATCTTGGTGATGGATGAACGAGGAATAACACAGACAATATATGGACCACATGAGAAAATAAAGTGGTCCATTTTGCCCCACCATTGGCTCATATACCAGGCACCCTCGTTCAGAGGATTATCGGGCCAAGGGCCACCGTGAAAACTGGACGTGAAACGAAAAAAAAAAAAAAAAAAGGAAAGAAATTGTTCGTGCGTGTGTATACACGTGTATAAATCGACGCGCGCGTCAATAACATCGTTGAAGGGATGAACCGAGAAATTTCTCATTTCTCTCCGCGTTAATATCGAAGCGTGAACGCCGCAGTTCATCCACGGCCGAGCCTCGCGACCTCTTACAGAGATACTCTTTAGAGAGAGAGAGAGAGAGAGAGAGAGAGAGATTTACCTGTTCCGGACCGGTAAATCATTAACGGGGCCCCGAAATCTCTTTCTCTTTCAAAATATCCGCTACATTATGTTACAACACGTTGAAACAACGAGGCGAAAAGTAAAAAAAAGCACGCTCTTCGTTCATATATATATATATGTGTATATATATATATATAATTTTTTTATATATCTTTTTTTGTACATATTCTATATATAGTTGATACACCTATATATATTTACACGTGTTTTTTTTTCCTCGCGCGATTGACCATTCACAAAAAAAAAAAACGAATAGCGAGACAAAATTGACCCTCTTTCTCGTCCCAAGTATTGACACAATTTCCCATACGCCTTGCAGTCTTTGCTTTCGCAGGAAATATAAAAAAAAATATAAAAATAAAAAACAATATCCTCGTGTCATTGCGATTTTTCGAGAAAAAGACGGGGGTCCATATTGCCCCACGTCAGTAGAAATTACTCGTTCTCGACAGCGCCAAGTATTACCGGCAATATCATTGTCAGCATAAATTAATTTTGCCCCGTTCTCTTCTCAACTGAGTTGCAATTTTGGATTTTTTTTTCAGTCTTGCCGATTTTTCAAAATACGATAAAGAAAATAATGAACTTTGGGAAGGAAAATAAGATGATCGTCATACGAAGTATATGTATATATTTATATATATAAATCTTTCGGCTTGTTTCACAAACGAGATTACAAGTCGGTGACTACAAAGCTTCGTCTATCGTGTTCCTGCCTTTCTCTCTCTTCCTCTGGATGGATCCTCCACCGATTTCCACACGAGTCCCATGGACCAACAAGATTTTTTGTATTGTGTCTCCCGCTCCGAATCTCGGTGAGCAGACAACCCATTTTTGGTTTTTCCCTTCCCAATTCCAGTTCTTGAAATTTGTTTATCATTTGATTCTGGATGATAGTGGTCGATAAATGTGGAGCTGGAAAAATTACTTTTATATATATATCTATATATATATAAGAACGAAGGAACGAAAGAGTTGTTTCCGAGACGCCTCGTTAGTCGAGCGAAAGGGACCCTTTCTGCGTTGGCTGCTGTAATGCGATGCTCTTTTGCTCCCAGCACGAAACAATAATCCCACGTGCGCTCGATTCGCCTCTCTTCGAGTTTTATTTCGTAACGCAGGTTTGTCTATAAGTATATATAGGACCGGAAAAAAATATTGAAAAATATAGAAATATAGAAGAATAAATATAGAAGAATATAGACGAAAAATGAAATAAAATTTACATGCAGGGTCTTAAACCGATTTTTTTTTTTAAGGATGACATCAATGTTTGGTAAAGGAATTTATCAGGATTTTTATTATCTTGGCAATATTTTTTTATCGGATAGTTGATTGTAATTTTTTAAAATAAATATTAATTGATATTGCAGCTGGAAATGATTAATAATGAAGGCGAAAAAAGGAAACACGTGTTGAAATACGTTTGCTGAGAATTATTTACACAATCGTACCGCGCCGCATTGCGAAGAGGACCTCACTTTGACACACGATTCGGACGAAAAAGAAATTTCGTTTGGTTTCGTAATGTATTCTTATTCCTGGACTCGGAGGGCCGTCATGAGTTTCGTGCTTTCGTATGTATAGCCCTGTATGTATCTCGTTTATGTGCGTGCCCGGCTCGCGTGATCCACGCGAGGTGGAGAACACACTTGGAGGGGT
>OZ010724.1:13448336-13470836 GCA_963932345.1 Ophion ventricosus
TCCCGTTCACGTTGCAAATTTTTTCCAAAATTTATTTCTCCACTATTACGGATATAAATTTAACATCGCGCGTCACGTATATGCCATGACGAAACGTTGAAAAAAATTGAATCACCCTGTATTATTATACCGGTACGCTTATATATATATATATATATATATATATATAAATGCATATGTAAAGTCGCCCAACGTATAGCCGCGATCCCCTTGCACGCGCGCGCGAGCATTGTTCCAAGATGTATACCCTACGATGAAGTTCATGAAATCGTTGATTCCCTCCTCATCGTCGCGACCGACGTAGTCGTCGTAGTCATTTCGCTAATTGACCAGCACCGTTTTCATTTGGCACTAAAGCAATATTCACGCATTCGCGAGCGCACTATATATATATATATATATATATATATATATATATATAAACCTATAGCCGCTCGTTTACCTCAATTACATAATTTATCGTACGGGCACCCACCACGCGCTCTGTGTTCTCGAAACGTAGGTATATGGCATATATAGGCATAAAACACGTATACAATCTCCGGTATTATGTACAATAATAATAATAATAATAATAATAATAATGTGCTATATAATAGTGCTATGTATGTAATCATTTAATGTATACTGTATAAAAATAATATAATGATTTCATGTACACACATGTGTATATATATATATATATATATATACATATAATCGACTATATTATTTTTATATAGTCCATATTAAAATGTAATATTAGTTCAATTAAATTTTATTGTCATTTATGTGATTTTAATTTAATTCAATACCTTAATAATATTATTTGTTGCATGTTATATTATATTAGAAAAATTATATATTATAATTGAATTCTATACTGTATAAAAATAATAGAATGATTTTATATGCATATATATATATATATACACATTTAATCGACTATACTATTTTTATATAGGCGATATTAATTTGTTTATTATTATACGTAATAATGGATTGTATATATCAGTATATATATTTATATGTATATTACGTATTGTGTATAACAATAATAATAGTACGATACTATGATATTCGATATATATATATACAGATATGAGGCTAAATAAAAATTCAGCACATACTATTCATATAACAATAAGTTGAAAGTCATCCACACATATAGATATGTATATATATATATATATATATATATATATATATATATATATTTTTACGACTGCATGTGGCCGTATGTATATTTACGCTATGTACACATAGTTACGGTGTTGGTTGGCTGATGACACGTGTTTGCGCTCATCGAGCCGCTGTGCAATTAGCCGTCCTCGTAATTTCGCGCTCGCGGAACAGGGGAGAGAGAAAGAGAGAAACAGAGAGAGAGACAGAGAGAGACAGAGAAAGATAGAGAGCGTGCAAGAGGAGTTGAGGGAGAAGGGAGACAGTGATTAGATTAAATCAGATTGGATTTGTTATTCCGTGGTTGAAAGTTCAGTCAATTGAAAAAAATGCCGCGATACGAGAGAGTAACGCGATGATAAAGTGGTAATGCAGTGATCGTAATAATAATAATTCACATAACAATTGAAATTATTATCAAAAAATAATAATTATTATTACGGTTATAATCATGATGATAATAATAGATAGCAAAGCCAACTAAAATTATTCGATTGTTAATAATGTCTATAAATTTATGTCGCAATAAAAATAAAATTAAAAAAAACCGAGTATTTTTTTTACAATCAAATCCCAAAGTGTCCACCCATCCTTGCGATGTCACCGTACTCCTCGTAACGAGACGTCGAAAGGTTGAAGAAAAAAAAAAAATCCCGCGCGAGCAATTACCGTACACCATAATGGGGACGTGCCATTTACTGCTACATTCCCATTGCTCGTCTCTGCTCATCTCTCAATCTCCACGTATATCTGCCGGTTGTCTAAGTCCGTCCATGCAAACATCCATATATATATATATATATATATATATGTGTGTGTGTGTGTGCGTGAGTGTGACGCACAGTGTCTGTAAGTCATGAAGAGTTGCGGTTCGGGTCTCGTGAAAGCCAGCAGCAAAAGGCTGGGTATCCGCTAATGTATCGTCGAAAACGGTAACTCGTTTCCTGGTGTCATTCCCGTGAAGAGCAGCGAGGGGAGATAGGGCGGAGGTGCCAAAGGATAGAGAGCATCTGGAACGCGGTAAGTTGGATCTGTCAGCCGTGATGGTCTGCTAGAACCGCAGCCATGCAAGTGCCTCCATGTGCTTGTGATAGCAAAGCCAACTATGCTGTTTTGGAATGAATAACATAGGCAGCCTAGGAACATCAGGCAAGCTGGCCAGAAGCCCAGATCAGCTGATAGCTGCCACGACAACGACACCTGAGAGTTTGTCTAGGAATCTAGGAAGCTGGCTTGATGTGCCTCAGCTCCATGGGCCAACTTCCAAGTGTCGTATCAACGACAACTATGATTTGGTCCCTTGGGATCATGCCAAAGTGCCCCAGTTCTTTTGTGGCTTGCTTTTATCAGCTGGAGGCCTTGAACGGCGACGATAAGGTGACTTTCGGCGATGAACAGTTGTCCTGAGCAATCACACGAAGACTTCCAAGCTTTCGCAGTCATTCTACCGATCCTAGATTCACTGTCTAAATTCGGCGGCTTGGTCTTGAGCCTGTGGAGTCCTGGCTGGCAAAGCTGATGTTCAATGACTGGGGGGAATGTCATCGAGTGTACAATGTCTGCGATAGATTTGCTCCTATTCCATCCAAATGTCGACGTACCTGTGAGATGTTGGTGATAATGTAGAAGTTCTACATGTGGTCATTCTAGACTACATGTGGTCCAGGATTTCTCTGGGTTTTATTCGGTTTGTTGGGGTTCTAGGCTCAGCAAACCCATTCGAACTAACATGTTCGCTTCATCGACCAATGTGCAACAGGATCAATCAGGTTGCCCAACTTTCAAGGCACTTGCCGATTGCTGTCATCGTCTTCTACCACCGACAGGTCTCGGATAACTTATGCGTGGGACTCTCTTAGCTAGATGTCATTGGGTTGTTGTCGTTCTTCTCTGAACCTCGTCACAGAAGCCACAACCACAAATGTGCGGCCATGGCGTTTCGATCCCCACCTGACTATGTCATCTCGCCTTGATGGCTAGAGCTATTAGGAAGTCGAGATCATCAGATAAGATCCTCTACCAAGAGTCAACAAGTTGCCCGCTCCCCATCTCTTTCTCTGCAACCCACGCGGTCGGTGTCTCCACTTGTCTTACTAATTGGGTTCTCCAGGAAAAGCGTTCACCGAGCATTGGAACTTCCCGCCGTGCTGCACTGATCCTCCGAGCCGCATTATCTTGGATGATCGTAATCCTTAGGCACCCGCAATGAGACAGGTTCGGGTATGGTCCTCCGGGAGAAAAAAATCAGGGTCAGGGTGCCAAGGACGCTACTTGAGCCAGTTTCACGAAGCGCTATTAGACTGAAGTAAAGTTGCAGGGTAGGAGGATTGGTGAAGCCTCCCGGGGCAGGCCAACATGCCTGTTTGGCTTTCCGATGAGGATGATTCGAATTGTTGGACGACAGTGGCGGCCTCTCGCAAATTAACGCTTCTACGTCACCAAACGTTGATCCTTTCGTTGCTTCCATCGGAGTGAGGATGATCCGTGGTGGACCAGATTCGAGAATGAAGCTTGGGAAAGCTCGATAACTGCCACCAGCCTGGCAGAGTGTATTGAGAGTGGGGAGAGGGGGTAGGGGAGGGGACAATCCTGATAGGCGTGGTCAGGACGTGTCCTGCATCGGTCGGATTACATATGGTGTCGGATTTGCGACGTGTGGTACTTGCTCTCTAAGCGCAAGGGTCCATACGACTCCCTATTTATCTTGGCTTGACAAGTCCATCAAGGATTTGTTTCTCCAAGAATGAGAGAGAGAGAGAGAGAGAGAGAGACGGAAGCGCCACGACGTAAATTCCATAAACTTGGATACGCGGTAGCAAGAGAGTCCAAGAAAAGTATACGGGGAAGCATCGTAGATACGTTGCGCGGCAAACGCGTGTATGAGCCTCGAGCCAAGCCGCGTCTCCCTCTCAGGTGGTCGCCCAGGTGGACGAGTGGGCGTGTCCCAGCGCGCAAGCCCGTCCTCCCGACACCATAATGGCCTCCGGCGGACCAACCGGTGCGCGCGGCCACGCCCACTTGCCGCGTAGTGGGGGTCGCTTCCGCGAATCAAGCGGCTCCCTAGCCTACCACTCGGGCGTGGCTTACGGTGGCGACATCGCGCGGCGCTCGTTCGAAGCTCCCCGAGCTACGGACTCGGGGAGAGGTCTCGGGCTTCATTATGTATCATTATACCGGTCCGCGCCGCGCGGTGTGCACTGTGCAGTTACGAGGCTTAAGACGCGCGCGCGTGTGTCCCACACTCCGCGCTCACCATTCGCGGTCTATTCCGTTTTCGAGGCCCCTTAAACGATACGACGTGATCTCTCACCCGCTAAACCCAAACGTGTGCTAACCCCAAACCTTTCGTACTTCTCTCTCTCTCTCTCTCTCTCTCTCTCTCTCTCTCTCTCTCTCTCTCTCTCTCTCTCTCTCTCTCTCTCCTTCTCTCTCTCCTTCTCTCTCTCTCTCTCTCTCTCTCTCTCTCTCTATCTCTCTCTCTCTCTGTCTCTTTCTGTCTTACTGTCTCATTCTCGCCCGTTGATGATCGATCGCGGGCATTTTCCGGTTCACGCGCCAACGGGATCAGTTTGCTTTTCTTTTTTTTTTTGGTTCTTACGTTATCCGTTTATCGTATCCTTTAGGGGAAGTGCTTCGTCAAACATTCGTTGAGAGTGAGTGTGTACACAAGGTGGATTACTCGAAGTATCCTCGTTGAAGAGCCACCAGACCGGAAGTACCTTCCCAAAAAGTTACGACGATATTCACATTGAGGCAAGGATTAAACGTGTGCCCCCTCCCCCTGCTGCTTTTTGTGCAAGATCAACAAACTCCAAAGGTGTTTGCGCGATTTTGGGATTTACAGCCAGAACGAAGGATTAATATCGAGGAATTTTAGTGCGTCGAGGCTCCCGAGGGCGGAGAGAAGAAAAGAAAAAAGAAGGTTTATCCGGCACGTTAAAATGCCGACGGGTGACCGGGCCGACTGGTACTCGGGTATCAGCTCCGTGACGAGCTGACCTACGAGGCTCGGACACTGGTGATCACGCTCAAAAGCCACTGCCCAATAACTGCTTTTTTTCCTGGATAAACTAAAAAAACAAACTCAAAACTAAAGCCTGGAAGCCTCGAGGGGCGAAACCCAGTCTCGCGAGTGTCAACAACCTTCAAGTGTTTTTTTTTTTTAAGTGAACGAGTGTTGGGTCACTCAATACCTCACGGGGTGAGGTTCAGAAAGGTTGGAAAAAGTTTACGCGCCGCAGTCGAAGATCCGACGGGTGCACGACAAGGCCTCACGGATGTTCGCGATTCATCCAGTGATCGCCCACCAAGTGTCGATAAGCAGCAGTGCCTTTTGAGAAGAGGACCGCCGGAAGTATTCCACTTGTGGAACCGTCAGTTGCACGTTTTCTTTTTTTTTTCTTGTGATTGGTCCGTCGTAGTGAGAGGCTGAAAAACTCCAATGCTTTGGAGCATGCCAGTCGATAAGGGCTGTACGGTAAAAGCGAACTAGGTGGCTGCTGCTCCTTGCAAGGACTCCTAGAGGCTGCTGGATCGGACGTCATTGAGGGAGTGGCTTTACAGCCCGCAGGAATTGGTGCCCAAGCTATTCTAAATGGACCATCGTTGAAGACTTATCTTAAAAGCCTCAAAAAAGTGGTACCTAGTCCATTCGGGACTTGGCATTCGAAGAGGTATCACCACAACCTCCAGAATAGTGGTCCCTAATCCATTTTGAACTATCGAAATTGCCATTGATAGCTTGACATTCTAGGATTGTCTCAACAGCCTCCATCAAGTGGTCCCTAGTTCATTTCGGACTGACAATCATTTTACCAGTGTCTGCTCAGCCTCCAGGAAGTGTTCTTCCAGAGTTTCCGATCTAACCAAGATTGCCGGAGTCTCCGGATAGTCCATGAATCGATCTTCAAGCAGTTACAGACTGCTCACCGTTGGGAAGAGTGTATCCGCAGTTTTCGGAAAGTGATGCCCAAGTGATTGTCTGCCAGCGAAGATAGCTGGAGACTCCAACCGCTTTCAGGACGTGGCCCTCAAGTAATTGCGGACTTTCCGATGCCCCCGGAGTGACCCCTTTCCCCGGCAAGTGGTATCCAAGTGATAATCGACTGTCGTCGTTTCCCGGAGTAGCGGAAGTGCCGAGGAAGTGGTCACCGAGCGATTGCCGATTAAGGACAAGAGACCGAGCTCAGCTTTGGTCGATTTTGGCAAACGAAGGGACAGCCGAGAAGGGACTAAGGGCGGCTGAAGAGGAGTTCCGGTGGGTCAAGGGCGACGGCAAGATTAGGGCTCCGTGCGGTGTCCGCACGGCGGCGACGTCGGCAAGAGCCGGTTGCGGCGTCGACGTCCCGACTAAGTTGGAGCGTACGGGCAGCACGACGACGCTCAACTTCACGGACCTGGGGAGCCCATTCGGGGCGGGCGACCCCTGTCCGTCGAGCACCCCGACGCCGAACAGCATGTCCGGTGGACCATCGACCGGCGGCGGCGGCGGCAATGGAGGCAGCGGTGGTGGTGGCGGCGGTGGAAACGGGAATAACGGTGGTGCTGGCAACGGCGGCGGTGGCAGCTCCGATATGGAGCAACATCTTCATCACGGTGGCCTCGGCTCTGTCACACCCGGACCTCAAGGAGGTGACAGCGCGTCAAGCACACCCGTATCGCAATCAGGCAAAAGCGCATTCATCGAGCTACAACACAATAATCTTTACAATCCGTCAAGCTTGCGCGGCGGTTATCCCGGTGGTCACAATGTTCCTGGTGGCGGTCATCAATTTCCACATCAAGTTGGCAGCCTCGGCCATCAAGGATCCGGACCAACAAACTCCAATCAACAACACGCCGATCCTGGCTTTCCTAGCCCTAGATCGGCACTCACCGGTTATCCATTCGCACCAATGCATCAACACAACACATACGGATATCATCTTGGATCTTACGCGCCACAGTGTCCATCGCCGCCCAAGGACGGCGAATACCCAAACTGTAAGTATCGATTACTCGCATCAGTTCATCTTCTTAGGCTAGTTGAAACGAGTTACCCGCTTAACCAAAACCGACCCCAAAACAAGCTCCCTATTTGGCAAATCTTGATCAAGTCATGAGGTTTCGGATGGATCAGGCTTGATATGGACATGTTGGGTCCTCGTTGATGACTATGAGCTGGAAATCACGGAGATTCATGGTCCAGACGACTCGGCAATCAACTTTGCCAGGTCCAATTAGGCTGCTTGATGTTTTGCATTGTGAAAGTGCTAATAAAAATGACAGATTAACAAATAGCGGTTGTAGAATGAACTGTGGTGATTGCTTTTTGCGTCGGAGCCCAAGTTTTGGTAATCAGAGCTCGGAACGCTACGATCTTGGTTGAGTTTGGGACATGAAACTGGAATCTCTTGGAAACTGGGTACTTTGCCTCCAATGGTGGTCTTTTTGGGATTCCATAATGGACTAGGGCTGCTTGGGGAATTCCTTAGTTCCAAAAGGTCCCGTCGCTCCTTAGTGACGAAAATTTCTTCGTATCTATCTGACGCGACGGAACCCAACCTCGATTCTCATCAACCTTTTGTCCAAAAATGTTCCTGAACGTGACAGCACTTCGGAATTGTTTCGGTTACTGAGGAATTGTCGATTTCGGGGGAAAAAAAAAACATAATTAAAATTCATTCCCTATTTGACAGGCCACGGAACCAATGGCCCTAAACGATTTTTTTTTACTTGAGCAAACTTTCATTAAGGTCTGCAAGTGTGCGAGCTTTCTCAAGCAATATGAACCTTTAAGTCTGAGGGAAAAATGTTTCTTTGTACTTTGCCCTTTCGATCTTTGCCTCATCGAGAACCTCAAACCTCAAGGGCTCACGAAAAAAAGTTTCTTCGACGAAAAAAATATCTGTTATAAGTAGAAACTTTGGGACAAAATGTCCCAAAATGAATTACACCCACGAACGACCCTTTCGATATTTTCCTCATCGAGAACCTCAAACCTCAAACCTCAAAACGTCGCGAAATAATGTTCCTTCGACGAAAAATCTCTTATAAGTAGAACCCTTAGAAAAAAACGCCCCAAAATTAATTATACCTACAAACAACTCTTTCGATCATTTTTTCATCGAGAACTTCAAACCTGAAAGCTCAAAAACCTAAAAGAAAAAATCATTCTCTGCAAAAAGAAAATCTGTTATCACAAGATGTGCATGTCTCGACATTTTTGTCCGTACTTGGATAAACGTAGCCGTCGGTATCCATCGGTCTCCCGTTCTCCAGCGATTTACATTAAAAATTGCTAGGGGGTTGGAGAGGGGAGGGGGTGAGGCAAAGCTACTCAGCAATTTACATTCGTAGCGCATAAAGTGCAAAATTGTTTCTCCGCGCTTCTTGTTCTACTATTTCTTTTACTTCTCGCACAGGCGTGAGTTTTCCCTCGCGTGAATAATAGGCGCACGGAGGAACGTTCATTGTGATCAATCGCTTCTCTCTTCTCTTTTCTTTTCTTTTTTTTTCTTCATTTTTCATTCTTTTGACGAATCAATAGCGCGGAATCACATGATACTTTTTTTTCTCTATATTCTCTCCCCCTCTCTCTCTCTCTCTCTTTCTTTTTTTCTCTGCGAAGGGGCGAAAGAAAGTGATGGGGAGAGTCTCCAATGAGTATAATTTTGAGTCCTCTCCAGACGATGATACGCATACATATGTACGTCTGCGATAAAGTAGGGAGAGTACCTGCAGAATTTCTAATAGAATTTTACAATTGCTCTACAGTCATGAACGCGAGAAAAAAAAAGAGCCGGAGGGAGACAGAGAGAGAGAGGGAGAGAGGGAGAGAGAGAGAGAAAGAGAGACAGAGAGAGAGAGAGAGAGAGAGAGGTCACGATAGATTGATTGCTTAATTAAATTCATTACAACTTGCTTAAGTTGTAAGAAGTTGCTTTGAGGCAATAAACCAGCAACAACAATAATCATTTAAAAATAAAAAAAATACTAAAACAAATAAAAATACGTTAAATAATTATCTGAAAGTGAACAAACTTGAGAACAATAATAATGCTAATTAAGCAAACAGAAAACAATAATACCCGTGCTAAAGCCAATAGAAGTGAAAACAAAAATAATTATCCAAAAAATGAAATAATAGTAACTTCATTGACGATGAAACAATTGAAAAAAAATAACAATAGCCCAAAATAAAAACAACAATAATTATTATTACGAAACAATAAGAACGGTAATAAGAATAAAGCAAGTATAAAATACTAACAATGGTAACTATAATAGAAATATTGGAAATAAAGAGAGAGAGAGAGAGAGAGAGAGAGAGAGAGAGAGAGAGAGAGAGAGAGAGCACAAGGGACAAAACCACAAGGGTTGTTTCTCTCATTTTTGCTCCTCTCATTATTCTCCCTCCCTCTCTTTCTCTCTCTCTCTCTCTCTCTCCCTTCTCCCTCTTTCCTACTCTTCCCCTTTTTTCTTCTTTTAATTTTTCATTTTCTTTCTTTCACTTTTACTTCGCATTCGCGGGGTTGAAGTTTACGGCAAAGGGCGGTAATTCGCAGCTGCGTACGAAGGCGCCGTTGCGTCTAACGCATTTATGCACCCGACCGCGAGCGCACGCCCGCGTTGTATACGCTACCACTCGTATCGCTTATATACCGACGAAATAAGGGTGAGCCCTTGCCGCCGCTTATTGCCGCGCCGTTAACCCTGCTTCTTCTCGCAGACGAGTCCTGTCGTCGAGTTGCAAGTTTTCCCGCATACGTCCATTTTTGCCCGGCGCTAAAATACATACACACACACACACATATGTATATATAGCTACTATTTTCTCATATCTCAATCAAAAGCTCATTAAAAAGTGACGACCCTGATAATGCGTATGCCACGGATCCAAGCTTTTCCCAACTTCCCCCTGCATATAAACGTTTTATATATATATACATATATGGGTGGCTATCATCTATCGGTGCATGGCCGAATGTCTTGGAGCAATTGTTAAGAGGCAAAGAGAGAACACTTTGAGGCACGAGGGCAAGCTTTACAAATTGAATATAGATATATATGCATGTGTTTGAATTTACATAAATTTCTCATTTTAATTTTATATATAAAATAAAATAAAGTATATTAAAAATTTGAAATAAAATAAAACATTTAAGAAAATTAAAACACATGCATATAGAATTTAAATAGTTTTTATTCAGCCATTCTTGCCTCTCGGGCTTAAAAATATTACATCAATTTACAGCGGTTACATATTTTTCTCTTGTACTATTCTTACGTCTACGTATGATCTTTTCTTTGGTTCCTATTGATCTCTTTTCATTATTATTACATTTCCATTATACATTATCAACTAATCCTCTTTTTACTTCTTGTTTTTCTTAATCTGCAACGTTTTCCTCGAATATTCTCACATATTTAAACAGTACGGGCTTAATTTCTCCATTTAGCATATTCCGTTCTAACTTTTTCTTTGCTTTTATTAAAGAATTCCTCCACCTTCTTCCGCATATCTTTACTTATCATTTTTCTAAGTTTCTCGCACTGCCCTATACGCTCCAAAATCTCTCTTTCCATCCCGCACGGTCTACACGACTTTTCCTTAAACCCTTTATTTCCCTGCCTCCCCACATTGCCACACCTCATTCTCGCCGATTGTTCTTTATCTTTACCACTTATTCTTCTCTGTTCCCAATATTTTTGCATCGATACATCATTAATACGATATTTATATTCAATACAGTATTTCGAGAATCCTTATTCTTATCTTCCCGAATCCTTTGATCGTTTAGAAAACACATGCATGTACATATCAATTGAATATTTCTTTTAAAATATTTAATTTATTTATTGACTTGGATAAATATTCTATTTATTCTAATATATAAATTTGCTAAATTTATATTTGTTCATTTATCTTTGATTTGCCAATTTCATTATTTACAATAAATAAATACTATTTGAGTGTATGTATACGTGGCAAGGAGAATACTGAATAGAAATTGAACAGAAGAGAAGACCAGAAGCTGCGAGGACCAGAACAAGTGTCTCGAGGGTCAGTAAAACATTTTTTTTTTCTTTTTTCATGCTCGTTCGACCTGACGAATTTCAGGTCGCCTCGCTATACGCAAAATACAGTCACACACACACATATATATATATTATATTAGGCAAATCGAGAGAAAAGAAATAATAGAAAAGAAGAGGAGCATGCCGCACGTCAGGGTGGAGGGGAAGAAACACAAAAAAATGGAAAAGAAAGGAAAGAAAAGAGAAAATTTGGAGTAGCAGGTACACGATATATATATATATATATATATATATATATATATATATATATATAAAGAGAGAGAGAGAGAGAGAGAGTCGAAGATCGTCGCCTTCTGGTCGGTCAACGCGGCCACCGTAGAGAATAGAAATAGACCGAGTGATATACGAGCCCGTCCTCGTCGTTTTGCGATTCTTATATTTAAAGGCCCCCGAAGCGTGTACAACGCGGGGCAGGAGGGGGGGGGGGGCGCAAAAGTGCTCGCAAAAGTTGCACCGATTTTTCGACTGAGGGAAGAAAATAAAAGAAAAAGGAAACACGAAAGTAAAAAAAATGCAAACATATACGAATGAATAGATAAATGAAGAAATAAAAATGCATGCACAAAAGTACATAAATATTCTTAATACTACTGTGAAATTATTAATAACGGTAAAAATAATATAAACGTTTTACGAAAATCGTGGCCAAAAATTAGGTGGCTTCACTGAAACGCCGATCATTTTTTTTTCTCCTTCGATTTGAAATTTTACTCAGCTCTCATTCGTTTCGTTATCGTTTGCTCTTTGAAATGCCGTTTGATTCATCGGACTCCGATTATTTTTCGATTTTTGGCAGAATTTCAAAGTTGGCCTGTAGATTTTTGCGAATTTTTTCATACTACCCCCTTTGCCGTTTTTTCGGCTATTTTTCAAATGCACTTGCCGGGCAAACTAATCGAGATATCGTGATGAATCCAACGGCATTCTCCAAGTCTATCAACATACTTTTCGAAATCCCACTTGGTGAATTTACGTGAATTTACATTCGACGTTTTTTTTAAATAAAAATTGTGGATTTCCGAGCAAATTAATTGTGAATTCTCATATAACGTGAAAAAAATCATTCATTGCTATTGATACCAGTAATAGCGATATAAAGAAATAAATAAATTAATAACCAAGCCGATCAATAAATTCATGAGAATTAATTTTTATTTTACAAATTCAATCAAATGTAACAATTAAAGTCGAATAAAAAAATTGTAAAGCCTGTCAAAAAAAAGTCTGAAACATCGATGATTCTCTAACGAGTACATTACAATTAACACAGTAACAAGATACCCTCGTAATCGTACAGCACGTCTGTGACGAAAATTTATAAATGGGAATTCATAAGCCGAGGGGGGGGGGGGGGGGGGGCCCTACGTACCCTGCCATGGAGTGTGAACATTTTTCTCTTCTTTCCTTTCATTCTCGTCTCTTTTACACCTGACCATTTACCACTTGATCGACAAGGGAGAGGGGGGAGGGGACAGGAGGGTTGGTGGTCGTTGGTTCGAGTTTCCAGACGTCAAAGGGAGCCTCTCGAGGCACCCTCCGGTTCTTGGAGCCGATAGGCCTCGGGAATCCCCAATATATATATATATATCTGAGTATAATATTATTATTATTCATTTAGATTATTATTATTCTTCAACTAACTATTAAAAATAGCAATCATGATACTAGTATACTAATAGCCTTTATGTATAAGAGTTTATATATTATAATATTTATATATATTATTATTATTATTATATATTAGATATATATAGTATTATTAATAATAATAATAATAATATATAATCATATATAATTAGTATAGTATAGTAGATACTATATATTATATTATATATAGTTATATATATAGTATTATATAATAATATTATATATATATATATATATATATATATATATATATATATTATATTATTATAATACATAATTATCATATCCTATATAATATAATATTATAATTATATTATATTATATAATATATAATAATATATAATATAATTTATAATAATAGCATAAATATGTATATACATATATAGACGGCTTATAAGTTTGTATATTTTTTTAAAAATAATATTACTATCTATAGCAATAGTAGTAGTAATCAATTATTTACTCAATGACTTGTGTATTTAAATATATATATATATATACATCAGTGCAAATTCCTGATCCCTGTTATCCAACACTACCCCTGCATTGTCGTCGATACCGAGAAAAGCAGAAAATAAAAAGAAGCGTAAAAGAGAGCAAGGGAGATAAAGTGTATAATGTCACTGTTAAAAAGTTATAGCTCGCTCTTTTAACAATTGTCGTCGTCGACTACATCGACATGAAACTTTCTTCTTCTTCTTCTGCTTCTTCTTTTTTTTAATTTTTTCCCGCGGACGCCCCTACTCCGGTTCGGGGAGGGAGTGGATATTTTTTCGCGACCGAGGGCGCGAACCCTTTTATCGTCGATGCAAACTTCACTTTCTTATAATGGACATCGAAGGGAAGATGGGAAACCGAACAATTTTGCGCGGAAGCCCTCGTCCCCGGCGGGAAATTGATCGGGGAGCAGGGGGTGTAGGGGCTAGTTGCCGGGGGATGAAAGGGGTAAAGGGGTCCGAGTATGAAAAAAAGTTAGTTCAGGGTGAAATTGTCCCTAGCTAAACGCTTTTTTTTGTCTCTCTCTCTCTCCCTCTCTCAGCACTGACGCTTCGAAGGGTCAGAAAGGGTTGATTTCTTTTTTTATCTTTTTACCAGCTTTTTTCACGTAACGAGACTTTGTGCGCTATCTCGAGTGTCGAAAGAGAAGAGAGAGAGAGAGAGAGAGAGAGAGAGAGAGAGAGAGAGTGCAGCTTTGACGCGAATTTGTATTAACGATTCGTAACGACACCACGTGGTTTCTCACAATTATTTTTCCAGTTTTTCCTTTCTCTCTCGCCCTCCCCTTCTATCTCTTTTTTTCCCTAACGAGCTTCGCGTCCCCGCGATTCTCGTGGATCTCGAGCGACCAACGAGCGTTCCTGTTTTTTTTTGTCCCCGCAAAAGGGGCTGTTAAATCGTGTCGACGAGAGCGCGAATTAAAGGGACTATACAATGAGAGAGAGAGAAAGAGAGAGAGAAAGAGAGAGAGAGAGAGAGAGAGAGAGAGAAAAAAAAGATGAAAGAAAAAAAATAATAAGAAGAATTAATACAAGACGAAATTTGCTAATAAAAAGAATTATTATACATCGTTGATTAACATTTATTTGTATTTATCAAGAGAAAAAATTAACAAAGAAATCTTATTTATTAATAACGAAATACAATACATTGAACGATCATTGATGCAACAATTTCCTTTCAATATTAAATTATTATTATTATAACCGCCGCTGCAATAATTATGATAATTAATCATTACAAGTATAATTAGAAAAATAATAAAATATAATATTATCATCATTATTAGCATTTTTATGAGTGACTGACTGAATGACTGAATGACGAAATTACTGAAAAATGATATATAATAATAACTCATTATTATTATTATTATTATTATTATTATTATTATTATTATTATTATTGTTATTACGCCTCCCTATCAACATTATAAACTGTAAATAAAAAAAAGCAAACAAGTTGAGCACAACTCGGATAAAAAACGGCGATGAAAATCGCGAACGAAAGAAAAAAAAAGATACGACAATCACGCATTACTTTTTTTTTTTCAACGCCGTTGACAACGAGCTAGAGTGACATTATTGTAATTCTTTTTTTTTTTTATCACACGCGTCAAAGACCCTACGAGCCGACAATCGCGAAAAATTGCTTACCGATGTAAACGTCGTTATTCACGGTTTTTTTAACTTCTTCTTTTTTTTCTCTCGTTATTATTATTATTATTTGAATATTTATCCATTGGCGAGCACTCGCTTGGCTCGATTCTCCTGGCGTGCGACAGTAACAGCGCTTTAATTAATTAAATAATAAATATCACGTGGCAATCGCGATCGTTGTTAATTGCGGGGGAACACGCCACGAAGCGCGCTCGTATTTTCCGTGTATTTTTGCGACCAACCCTCACAACGTGCTCGAGCGTCGGCAAGACTCGATTACATGCCTCATTGATCTTTTTCCTCTTTTTTTTTTCGTTAACTATTTTTACGTCGATTTACGCGGCGACCGAAGAGTTTTGAGAAATTTTATATGATTTTTTTTTTCCTCGTCGTTCGTCTTTGATGACTGATGACGTTTGATGGAAATTTTAGAAGTTGTTTTTTTTTTGCGTTATCATTTCGTTTTTTTTTTTGTTAATACGAACAACCGGAAGCTTCTCGACCGGAAGCACTTCGCATTTTTTTCCCTCATCTTTTTTTTAAATCTTCCTTCCTGGTTTTTTTTTGTTTTCGTTGCCCCGTAACCGTACGGAGCGCGCACAGCCCTTCGAAGGGTTATCCCCGGGATTGCGACCGGTTGCCATATTCGCCAGGAGCAGGTTGGCAGGGGGAGGGAGGGGTAAAAGGGGGGGGGGGGGTGCTTGCGAGAATCCAATTAGCGGGGACCAAAGGAACGTTTAGCGACCGCGATAAACCTGCGACGAGGAGCAGCAAAGGACCAAGAAAATTAATCCAGAACGAAGAGGAGAGACAGAGAGAGAGAGAGGGAGAGCGAATATGGAATATGGAACTTCTCTCTCCTTCTCTACCTATCTCTCCTTCTTTTTACCCCGTGATGGATCAGGTATTAAGCGCTTGTTTTTACAAGGATTTGGGCCCTTTTCAGGGTCCTTAACCTTGCGGATTTCCTTCCGAAATCCTCGTAGCCTTTCAGTCAAGCGGCAAGCATTAAAATTCTTATATACATATATATATATATATATATATATATATAAAGTTATGGAATTATATGGAAGAAAAAAAATATATATAAAATCAATCAAACAAAAAATATAAAATTGTATACATAAATATATATATATATGTATATCATTTTTTTGCTTTATTTTATATTCTTTTTTTTCTATTCTATATATATTCTATTCTATTTTCTATTCTATATATATATATATATATATTTTTTTTGCTTTGTGTTATATATATCTATATATAATTTTTTCGCTTTATTATATAATATTTTTCAAAAATTAAAACAAATAAAAATATACGAACAAAAAATTATATATATATTTATGTATACAATTTTGTATTTTTTTATTTCCTTTATTTTATATAATTTTTTTTTCTTCCAAATACTTTCATATTTTCTTATTAACCCAAACATAAATAAGAAAAAAAAGAATAATATAATGCGAAGTAAAAAGAAAATTATATATATACACATTAATGTACGTAATTTAATATTTCTCCATTCGTTTCATTTTACATTATTTTTTTTCTCCACGTAAAAAACGCCAAAACAATTATTTATTATAATCGTGGTGGTAGATTCGATTTTTTTTTGCAATAAACAAGAAAAGTTAAAAAAATCTACAGCGAACGAAAAACAAAGAAAAAAAATATATGCAAGTGGCTGAATAGAAAGTAAAGGAGGTTGAAGTTCGCAGGTTCTTCGGTTACTTAACCTGATGTGATTTACCCGAGAACTTTGGCCCAAAGTCCTCTTTGCCTTCGTTGATCCTTACAGTCGTCCTTTCTGTTATTTTTTTGCCCCCCTTTTCCGATGATCCCACGAGACAAGGCACGCACTCGTTTCCTCGGACCTGTCGCTTCCTGGAGAAATTCGGCTTGTTGGTGTCGTCATTCTTTTTCGACAAGGATCCGCCCCCGCGCTCATCCGACAAATCCGCCACGAGGATGAATGTTCCAGTGTATTTCTCTAGGTTGAGGTTAATCACGAGGTTCGATGTCAACGAGGAAAAAAACTGGAGGGGGGTAGGTGGCGAGAGGGGCGGAAGGGGAGGAGAAGGACAAAAAAAAGTATGGCGGAGGAGGAAAACAAAGGGGTTGCGAGAGTGCGAAGGGCGACGAGCGAAAGATCGATTCACTTGATGCTCTTTAATTCACGTCGCGGTAATTCCGGCAATTTAAATTAACAGCTCTAATTTTACGTAATGAGAGGCAATTAATTAGTCCGTCTGTGTGTGAGCGAGAATGAGAGAGAAAGAGAGAGAGAGAGAGACAAGGACATAAAAGAATATTAAATCGTTGAGTTTTTTTCCGAGGGTGGTCGATTGTGTCGGTGAAAAGGGAGAGAAATAATCGCTGGAAGGGATTTCGCCATTTATTGAAAAATTAGAGGTAGTTTTGGACTCTATTTTTTTTTTCAGAAGATGCTGCAAAATTGGGCAGATTTGGAAATTTCATTTTTCATGGAGCGGAAACTCATTAACGATGTTCCAATCGCAATTATCGCGTCGAATCAATTTTCGAAAAAAGAGGAAAAAAAAATCGAGACGATACTGTCCCTTAAAAATTTCAAAAACGCATTCAAACATTCCCGGAAAGAAATTATTATTTACAAATGCCCTAGATTTTTGCAGGCAATAAAAAGCCCTAATTCCCTAGGTGGGAGAACGAGAATATGCAGAGAGCCCGCTTGAGCCTTGAAAGGTTTTTTTTTTAATTTATTAAAAGAGAAGTGCAGGTTTCAGTTGATTTATCTCTTTAGTTTTGCTCGTGTCCGAAAGTTCTGAATTCTGAAAGTTGATGTCAGGGTGGTGCATGTTCGCAGACCTCTCGCCGCTGGGCGACAAGGGCGGAAGTCTCGTGGACGAGCTCGGTGGTGGAGGCGGTGGCTCGCTGAGAAACGGCAAGGGCAAGAAGATGAGGAAGCCAAGGACGATCTACAGCAGTCTTCAGTTGCAACAGTTGAACAGGCGATTCCAGAGAACGCAGTATCTCGCGTTACCGGAAAGGGCCGAGCTTGCGGCGAGTCTTGGACTCACACAAACGCAGGTAAGTCGTCTCAGCCTAAGATAAATGTGTTTATTCATTTTATTTTTTTTATAAGACTTTATTGGGAGCCTTTTTTCTAATAAAAATGTTTAATAGGAATTTTTAATAAGAATTTTTTTTAAAAGAATTTATTGGAAGTGGGTAGGTGCTTGTAGATATGAATTTATTGAAGGGTATAGAAAAAAACGCGGCAACGATAGTGGAATTAGAACGTAAACGGGCAGACGAAAGCGCGCGCCTGAGCGTGGGCGCCAGCGTGGCGGCGTGGCAGCGCTCGCACCTGAGTATGAGCGTTGGTGCGTGGGCGTGGCAGCGCGCGCCTGAGCATGGGCGCTGGTGCGTGGGCATTGCAGCGCGCGTCGGAGCGTGGGCGCCAGGGTAGCGGCGTGGCAGCGCTCGCGCCTGAGTATGCGCGCTGGTGCGTGGGCGTAGCAGCGCCCGCGGCTGAGCATGGGCGCCAGCGTGGCGGCGTGGCAGCGCGCGCGCGCCTGATTATGAGCGCTGGTACGTGGGCGTGACAGCGCGCGCGCCTGAGCGTGGGCACTGTAGTGCGTGGGCGTGAGCCTGAGCGTGAATCCGTGCGCCTGAGCGTGATTGCGTGGGCATGCGCCTGAGCTTTTACATGCTGGCGTACGCGGCTCCGTGCATAGAATAACCGGATATATTTTTTTTTCCGCCGAACGGCAGCAACTGTCAGCCTTATCGTGCGCAAATGACTCTTCACTGAATCATCGATTCGCCACGCCCTGGACATCGACTATAGGGTTTCCAAAGTGTACGGTTTGCCAACTCCGTGTATACTCGATTCGTGCAGATCGAGCGAGAGAGATCGGTGGGAAGGGTGGAGGGGGGGAGGAGGAGAGCCGTCAACGAGTCAAGCTAGTACGAAGCTAACGAGGCGACTATAAATTTTCTCTCCTGCCACCGCACTATACCGAGCGCAATGTTACCGTGAAAATCAAGTTACGGGTAGGCCTACTCCGCGAAGAAGTCGATCGGGAGCGCGAGGGGACCCAGCAAGAGAGAGAGAGAGAGAGAGAGAGATGCAGAAAATAATCCGGACCCTTAATGGTTTGTCGGACTTTCCGGTCAGATCTTCTCGTACCTTCCAATTATAATAACAATTACCCTCTTGGAAAACGGTCATCCCTAACTCGGTGCCTTCCCGATATGGTCGCCAACTTGCAACCCCCCTCCCCCTCAACCCCTCCGCCGCTGAGAGTCATCGCGTTCACGATTTATGAATCAATGATCTCTCGACACTGGAAATTAAATCTCTCCGGCGCCCCGGTTATTTATCGTACGAGAATATATCTCCGCGATTTATTTCACCCTCATTACGCGCGTAATTGCAACCCTCGACCGGACGCTAAAGAAACAAGAAGAACAAAAAAAAAACACCCTTTCGAGGCAGCCCCGTGGGAAAATTCTTCGTTTCCAGCGAAAAAAAAAACTATTTGACCATTATATTGGTGCCTGTGCTTGTTGCAAATACGACGAAGCGCGAGATCGGGAAATTCGTAACGGATGAACCGACGGGCCGTGTATCACGATTTTCTTGACCTTGAGCGCGACTCCGGTATACCGGTCCGATAAAAATGGTACCCGTAAAAATGGTACCTTTCTCCGTTCGAACTTGCAAAAAAATCGTAAAAATTCGGGAAAAAAAAACGTTATGATTCAAGTGCCCATTTTCAAGCTCGAAATATAGCGAATGAGATGACGATCGACCCGACTCGTACCTCCAATCGGAAAGTCCAGTTACCAGCTATTCTAGTGGGCTACGGTATTTCTTCTCGGTGAAAATCGATTTCTCGATCGTTCGTTCGACGAGCGAGTTATTCCCCATTTCGACCCCCCCTCAATAAGTCCGCAACCGTACTGCCGATCTTCAGAATCAATTGGCGGATGCCTGTGACGTATTTTCAACCCTTGTACAGGGCAAAAGGGTCTCGAGAACGTGGAAAATATCCTCGTCGAGTGCGTTTCTGAATATTTCAAGACTCTCCCTATACGCGTTTGTTTTTTTTTATTCCTTTTTTTTTTGTTATATCTTTTTTTCGTTTTCACGCCCGCAGAAGTTCTGTGAGGGAACCGCAGATTGCCCACGCTCTTTATAAATGTATTCATAATGCACATCACGGAATTTAACGATTATATTCGAATGTCCATTTGGTCCTATTGCCTCTTTGGCTATTTTCACCGCGTTCACATGCGTGTGTGTGTGTGTGCGCGCGCGCACGCGCGTGTATATATATATGCGGACCCTTTTACACGTGTGTATCATTTTTTTTTCCCTACGGTGTAGGCCGACACGCGTCATTTCCTCGGAACGCCGACACATATATCGCGTGTCAAACCGTGTCGCATATGCATATATACACACACGTGGTTTTTTTTTTTATTACAAAAGTATTGATATTATTATCGATACTATTAATATTATTGTCAACGGTAAAAAAAAGACTGAAAACACAAATGAAAACTTCTATTTATTATTAAATGGGAATAAATGTAACAGTACAATTGCATTTAATTATTATAATGAATAAGCAATAAATAAGATGATTCAATTATTATTGATAACAATAAATAATTCATAAATAAAATAACGAAAAGTAATTGATAAATAAAATTATTCAATTGTTATTTGTCATGATAAATTGATTATCGAATAAATTTATTTAATTATTTTCTTGCAGGGAAAAAATGCTTATTGAAATAAAAATAAAAATAAAATATAATAAAAAAATAAATAAAAATTAAAATTGAATTGAAAAAACGAAAAAAATAAGTAAATAGAGGAAGAAAAAAAAGTATCGATAGCGACGACTAAAAAAAAAATAAGCAGATATAATTTATGCGCTTACCTTTTTATCGGGCTATCGCAATATTGTGAAACGAAGTAAAGGAATGACAAAAGAAAGGAAATGACGTGAAGAAAAGCGGCGAATCCGGTCGCAAGGTGAGAAAAAACTAAACTGGTTTTTATCACCGGATCTCGTTGATCTTGTTCTCTCTCTCTCTCTCTCTCTCTCTCTCTCTCTCTTCTCTCTCTCTCTCTCTTTCTCTATCTATCTCTAATAAATCAACTCTCTATCAATCTATCTCTCTTCGCGCACATTCATAAGCAAAAACGAAGTTAAAAAAAAATTATTCCAAAGCGGAACAAACAACAATAATGGCAATGGTAATGAAATAAAAGTGCGACACGGTATAAATTGAAACGCCACCGATTTCGCACCACTCCTGGGTGTATTGCGAGGAGCTGCCAGTTATACTTGGTCTCGGTGCAACCGCGTTAGCTTCTCGCGACTACCGTCGACCAAGAAGCCGCAGAGAGCAAGAGAGAGAGAGAGAGAGAGAGAGAGAGAGAGAGACAGAGAGGGAGAACGAAAAGTACGAAATAAAAAGAAAAGAAGGATTAAAAAAAGACAAAGTTAACCCGCACGGTGGGCGATAATGAAAAAAAGAAGAATATTGGAGGAAGGGAGAGGGAGAGAGATAGAAATATGTACCACGCCCCAGAGATACGTGGCCATTGAACACGTTCAGGCAGTTTTCATCATCATCATACATACACACACACACACACACACACACACACACACACATATATATATATAATAGATGATAAAAATAAAAAGGAGCGAACAGCGTTCGTAATTCGCGCAAGCGTTGCCCCGATACACACGTTCCGGTGCGTATCATCATCGGGGGATGCTGTTGCACTACGCGGGTCCGAAGCACAGCGGAAAGTTGAGCGAGAGCACTGTGCCAACTTCGATACCACCAGACACATACATACACGCGCACAGAGAGAGAGAGAGAGAGAGAGAGAGAGAAAAAGAGAGCGAGACGTGCATGGCCGCACACACACACACACACACGCACACATATATATATATATATATGCGTGCATTATTTCAATGTTGGCAGTAATGTCTGTTATTAAGCCATGATAATGATTGGTATTATCGCCGGGTTGCGGGAGCGCAGGACTGCGGTAGCAACGGATATAAATCATCCGTTACTTCCTTCTACGCCTGGAACTCTTCGAGAAATATATATATATATATATATATATATGTGTGTGTGTGTGTGTGTGTGTGTGTGTGTGTGTGTGTGTGTGTTTGTGTGTATACATATATGTATAATTTACATACAGTATGAGAGTAAAAGATAGAACTTCTCATTACTCTTTATTCTCTTCAAAAGCAGAACTTCTCCTGTCGCTAATGAAAAAAAAAAAAACAAATAAAAAAATCGTAAGAAAACAATGACTAAGAACCAAAGAAAGTATCAACATCGGAACCGAGACCGATCGAATTGAGAGGAAGAAATGAAAAAAAAGATTTTTTTTTTCGATGCTAGATGT
>OZ010724.1:13475836-13530836 GCA_963932345.1 Ophion ventricosus
AACGCTCTCACGACACTTTCGCGAGTTAGTGCGATCGAGAGATCGCCGATTACGTTACCGCGAGGTAAATTCGCGCTCGGTCACGATCGGCGCGCGTTTTCATGCTTCGTTAATTCATTCCTCGCGCTATGGTTACGAAACGGCAGCGACAATGGCAAGAAAAATAATGAAGTAAGTGGCGTCGGGAGCGTTTCACGCGCGAAAAAAAAAAGAGGAGAAAGCAAACAAACGAACAAAAACACGGGAAAAATAAACAAATGAATGAATAAATTGACAAATAAGAAAGAAGCAAGAGAAAAATGAAAGAAAAACGTCGCCCTCGATGCAGAACATTCAATTCGGAATAATCTTGTTCGAATTCGTGAAAGGCTCCCTAATATATATATATATATATATATATATATATATATATGAGTACATACAGACACGTAATTCATAAAACGTGGTTTGCTGGCGACAAAGGAACACTGGCGATAGGGCGGAAAAAGGAGTGGCGATAAATCGACGAATCGCTCGAATTATACCTCCAGCACTGTTTTTTTTTACCTGCTCTACCATTTGCTCACCATAACTTGCCTTTCGTCTACTTTTAAGGCACCAGTACATACATATGCATGCATTTCGGAGCGTAAACCATAAATTTTGCAACATCGAATATACATACATATATATATATATAATATATATATATATATCTTCTTGTGCATACCATTTTTTACGTCAATCTTCGCATGTGGTATTCCGTCGTTAAATTTATGACTGGTGAAAAGAGCGCAACATATATATATATATATATATATATATATATATCTGTGTGTGTCTGTGTGTGTTTGTATGTTCATATATGTAAAATAAAAATCACACAAATAAAGTGCAATGAATAAATAAATAAAGAAATTAATAAGTAAAAATTAAAATAAATAAAGTAAACTAATTAAATAAATAAGAATAAAAAAACTAAATAAAATAGATCAATGAATACAAATGAAATACAATAAATAATTAAAATAAATCAATAAATGAGTAAAAATAAATAAGTTGAAATAAAAATAGAACGGCATTTTTCTACTTCCTTCCTGTTCTTCTTTTGCTTCCGATTTTCCATTAGTCGACGCTGTATTTTTTTCTTACGCGTGCAGAAGTAGGTTTTCCGCTTTGTTTTTTGTTCCATTTTTCTTTTTGCATTCCCTTTCGAATTTTTATTTATCTTTCTCACTTTCTTTCGTAATGACGTACGGAGACGCGTGTATACGCGAAGTAGGTGGCGCGCGAGCTGTCCGGCAATTTGAATAACAAACTTTTCTTGTCACCCACGTGACGATGAGGAGATATCGGCAAGCTCGACGCGAACGATCGATATTCACGCGCCCTGTTATTTTCTTATATATATATATATATATATGATGGAAAAGCGAGGATTGTTAACCCTACACATACACGTATATGCGAAAGCCGCGGGGCTGTGGTATATTTTCGCCCCGGGGTTATGGATTTGTGTGTAACACGCGCTCGGGGCCTTCACTGCTAAATTTACCGCTCCGGACACCCACTTAAGATCGTCGTGATCTTTTTTTTACCACATTTTTTTTTAATACGCTTTTTATCGTTTGTTTGTATTTTCTTTGAGATTGTCCGTTGTCGTATTACTGATGAACTGCTGATGAACCTCCCGAAACTCGACAGAAACTGGACTTTGTCACTCAAAGGAGGCCAATGGCAGAGGCCAACTGAACCTGCACAAGCCCAGATTAATTAATAATATCGTAACATAAGATATTCATTCAATTAAGATAGCTTCAATTTAAAAAAAAAACATTGATAGTTTAGTTTGTCGTTAGTGTGATCGCTACCGGACAATCTTTTTTACGGCAATTAAAAAAAAAAAGGATTATTTCGGTTGGAACAGCCCGTGTATGCGGCTAAATATGAAGAATATCCATATACTTTTATTATAGTATGTGTACAATGTAGTACATTTATTGCAACCCCTTCGGCCAAGAAAGAACGGGCGGAACGACAACGAGAACGCGAGTTCACGGATTTATCGTTATTATTATTATTATTATTATTATTATTGTTATTGTTGTTATTAAGAACTCGGCCCGGCACCGACCGGGGAGAAAACGATCGATATTTCGTACGCTCGGCAGTTCCAACACGATATCGCATATATATTTATATACTAAAAAAAAAAAGAAGGAAAAGAATAATTAAAGTAATAGAAATCACAGTCTCGATTTTTTCTAATTTTTTTTTATTCATAAATAATTATAATCATTTAAAATACAGGAAAATAAGGAAAAATAGAGACTGCAGTGTCTTTTCTTTATTTTTAATTCTTGAGGTATATACATAAAGGAGAAAAACTGCAGTCTTTTTTATTCCACCATTATTTCAAAATATTATCATAAATAAAAATTATTTAAAATTAAGATTGCAATTTTTCTTCTTTATTTTTTATTTTCTTTTTTCTTTATTCAATGAAAAATAAAGGAGAAGAATTGCAGTCTTTATATTTTATTTATTTATATATATATTTATATAAGAATAAATCAAATTTTTTAAGAATGTTGCATTATTTCTTTCCTTCATTTTTCCTATGCAACTTTGTCACGTCTCATTTCGGTTTCGAACATTCGCGTCTGTTTGGACTCTCTCTCTCTCTCTCTCTCTCTCTCTCTCTCTCTCTCTCTCTCTCTCTCTCTCTCTCGTTCTATACATCCCCCCCGAGCCCGCCGGCGATTCCGCCACTCGAAACGACGATGCAGGCGAGCGGCGGAAAATCAGCACTGTTCGCAGTACACGGTAGAGAGTGCCGCTGCGTTCCGCACTCGTAAATTTATATACGCGAGGAAAATAGTACTACGATCGGTGTTCAACAGAGAGCGTAAAATCCGTATAGAGGCTCACGGGATATATACGAAGTGCAAAAGAGGGCCGCGTTGGTGGTTCGTGTTAGAGCGCGTTTCAGCCCGTTGATATATACGCGAAGAAGCTTGGGAAAGTATTGTTCCGTACCGATATCTACGGCTTAACGACGATGCCTCTCGTCACGTGAGTCTATATCTAAGCCCTCTAAAAATTATTTTATTATTATTCTTTTGTTTGGGATCTTTAATGAATATTATTGTTATTATTGATATCATCAAAATGACTACCAATATTATTGAAAGTACAAATACTTGAATACATATTTAACGAATAATAATAACAATAATTGCAGAAAAGTATATTTTTATATTTACAGTTTTTAAATATATTTTTTTTAATACTTATTTTTTATTGAATTTTAAAACAAAATATAACAAATGTTTTTCTTTTATTGAATTAACGAGAATATATATGTATATAAATAAAGTTATAATAATAATATTAATTGAAGAGAATGAAAAGGAAAATTATTTTAAAAATTATTCCTATTTAATGTTGATAATGATTTTTGAAACGAGTAATATCAATCTATATATATATGAAATTTTATTATTTTTCAATTATTCGTGTTATTATCTTATTTTTGTTAAGTAAACAAAATAAATGACGTATTTCTTATTGAATTTTTAAATCGACATGAAATAATAATAGAATTAGGGTTATATATTTTACAGTTGCTGATAATTATTACCATTGCTATATCAAAACCATTGTCAAATGAACGAGTACTTCATTAGCCACATATTGATTTGGCAAATAAGTTCGTTCGGTTTTGAACGTATGAACGGCACGAACAAAACCGATCGAACGTATTTGCCAACCCAATACATAAATAGATAGAAAGCCTTGGGGAAGAAAAATTGCAGATCAATTAAGATGAGCATGCCCGCGCTAACAAATGCAAGACCAAATAAAGTTCGTGATTCCCCTCACCCTCCCCTATCCCCTTCTGTGCCACTCTTTCGGTCTTGGTTTTCCTCCAACTCGCCCTCCAGAGTTGCAGTCTTCTTTTGGCGTCTGGCCCGAAAAGAATCGATTCTCAAGTACCAGGACGTGGTCGTCCGCGCTCGAAAGTAGCGACCGAGCCCTTGGAAGTAAGTCCGCGCGCAACGCAAAGGCGTAGAGAGGAGAAGAAGGAGGGGGCGGGAGGTGGGGGGGAGAGAGAGAGAGAGAGAGAGAGAGAGAGAGAGAGAGAGAGAGAGAGAGAGAGACAGAACGGAGAACAGGAGAGAGAGAGAGAAAGTGAAGGAGAGCAGGAGGGAGGGAGAGAGTGAGAAAAGGAGATCAGGAGAGAGAGAGAGAGAGGGAGAGAGCAAAGGAGAACAAGACATAGAGAGAGACAGAGAGCAGAAGGGAAAGAGGGAGAGAGAGGTAAGGAGAGCAGGAGAAAGTGTGAGAGAGAGCCAATTAGAACAGGAGAGAGCAAAGGAGAGCAAAAGATAGAGGGAGACAGCGCAAAGGAAAGCAGGAGCGGCATAGAGGAGAGAGAGAGAGGAGAAGAGGACGGTGTGTTTGCGACAGGTTGTACGCGATGTCAGATCACTGACTACTTTTCCTTTTCTTCGTCTTTCGCCCCTTCTCTCTCTCTCTCCCTCCCTTTCTCTCTCTCTCTCTCTCCCCCCTCTCTCTCTCTCTCCCTCTCCCCCTCTCTCTCTCTCTCTCTCTCTCCCTCCCCCCCTCTCTCTCTCTCTTTCTCTCCCTCTCCCTCTCCCTCTTTTTCACTCGCGGAATCTGGGCGCGCGCGCACTCACGCGTCCGTCCACATCCGTCCATTCTTTGCCTCAGCAGGCCGTTTCAGGAAGCCTGAATTCCCAAAGTCTATATACGAGGGCGGCGAGAAAGAAAGGCACAGTCTTTTTCTCTTCCTCCGCGTCCTCGCTCTTTCTCTCAGGAGTGTCGCGCCAGGAAGGAGGAGGTGGAGGAGGAGAGGAAAGAAACGAGTGATCGTAGAGACATACGGCGGCTCGGAGAAATAATGACAAGCCCATCTTCCCCCCCCCCCCATGCCATCACGCACGGTTCTTCCATCGACCTCCTCCTGTGTTACGGACCTGACGTGCTCGACGTGTCCGTCTGCCCGTTCTGGATATATGCGCCTTTGTGACGTATTCCACCTCAAAGAGAAACTAGAAATTAGCGCCCTCCTTCCCTCTCTACCTCTCTCTCTCTTACTCTTTCCTTGAAAATTCTTCCCAAATTTTGCGAAACGTTGCTCGTTTGGGTTTGTTTGGCTCTCCCTGAGGATTATCCCGGGAAATTTGCCCTCTTTGATTGTCCCGCGTTTGCCTCCGGTCGATTAAAGTCCAAAGTCGAGTTGAACGCAGAAAGCGCGAGTTAGAGAGAGAGAGAGGGAGCGAGAGAAAGAGGGTTCGGAGTGTTGAGCAGCGCTAATTGACCCCACGAGAGGCTCGACTGACCCGGCGCGCGCCTCCGACGATTAAACTTCCCGTTAATGCATCCCTCTTCCCCTTCGAATTGCTCACTCGGCCTCTCTCTCTCTCTCTCTCTCTCTCTTTCCGTCTTTTCATTTTGTCTTTAGCCCTCGCATTCTTTGGAATTCTCGTTCTGACGTTCTCCTCCGCAAATCCTCCCTCCCAATAATATTGCAATTATTATTATTATTATTATTATTATCACTTCAATGATACAGAAATCTATCATAATAATATTTCTTTTATACAATATATATATATATATATATATTGAAAATTTACAAATACAATATGTATTATAATTATACAAAATAGATGTTATAAATATATCATAAATTTCGTACGATTTTTACAGTCAATTAACGAATAATAAATAGCCGTTTGATTTTTTTTATTACGCAATTGAAACGAAAATAATTATTTTTCTTTATTCCAATGAAAAGCATTGTTTATTATTATTATGTATGATTATATTTCATATATATATAATTCATTGGAATAATATTAATATTTAAAATATTAAGTAATAATAAAATAATATTTCATGTATATATATATGAAATATGATCATACACAATAATAATAATAAACAATAACGCTTTTCATTGGAATAAAGAAAAATAACGTTTTTCGCTTCAATTGCGTAATAAAAAAAATCAAACGATTATTTATTATTCGTTAATTCACTGTAAAAATTGCACGAAATTTATATCTCTCTCTACCTTTCTCTCGTCGCGTGCACTTCAGCGTTGCAAGGTGAACAAAAAAAAAGATCTCAGAAAGATAAAACAATGAAAGAATAATCGTGAAAAAACGAGGAACAAGACAAGATGGGACAGAAGGAGGGAAAAAGTTCGGAACGTTTGGTGAATTTATACGAGGAGGATCGTGGGACACACAAAGTTTGACGGAATTGTACACTGTGCGACTCTACATACGATATAACTCTAGTGACTATTAGCGAAGTCGAGAACTTTTGCCACCCCCCCCCCCCCCCCCCCCCTTCACGCTGCCCCGCAGTCCCTGCAGAGGAAAGAAGCTCTCTCTCTCTCTCTCTCTCTCTCTCTCTCTCTTTCCTTCTCGCGCTCGGTCGCGAAGGTAGGACAAAAAAAATTAACAACTTAAACTTTGCCATCCACAGGAAGGCGAAGGGCGGCGGGGGTGCAAGGTGGAAAAAAAATCAGAACGAAGAGAGCAACGACAGGACAAGCGAGAGAGAGAGAGAGAGAGAGAGAGAGAGAAAGACGTATGACTTGACGAAGAAATTTGTCGCTCGCGTAAACATTTCTTTTCCTTTTTTTATTATCCATGTTGTTTGGGTTCTTAATTGTTTTTTTTTCTTTTCTCCAAGTCAGCTCGGTGCACGAGACACTTGCGACAGTAAGTTGGCCTCGTAACTCTTGTCAACATCCTTCCTTTTTTGTTGCAGCTAATCTTATTATTATTATTATTAAAAACTCATGCTGTTATTATTATTTCGCTATTATTTTAATTAAAATTATTATTAAATAATCCTGCTATTATTTTTTTTCCCGTAGAGAAAATCGAGTAAATTGCACACGTTTTTGCCTTTTCGGAAGTACAAAAAAGCAAAGTGCATCGAAAAAACACGTTTTTTTTTCGATGTCGAAAATATAATTAAACTTTCTATACGTCACGTATGTCGAGGGATACACTTTTTCATAATGTCGGCACAAGTTTTAGCTTTCACTTAATATACGATACTTCGTATGGTTGACGCATGTGCGAGCAAAGAAATAACTCCGAACGACATCTGTCGGAATTTCGATACGAAATTATGCATAGAACCAATATTATTTTTATTATTATTTAATTACAATGTTATGTGCATTTTTACGGGCAGAATGTTTGGGAATTTTTTTTTTTTCAAATAAAATTTTCCCTAAAATTTCTTTCTCGTTTCGAGTATTTATCGTTTATTGATAATATTGGAGAGTTATGGCCAACCCTGGGCCGGCTGAGTAGATTTGCAATACCCCATATATATATATATATGTATATATTTATATGCACACACGTTTATAGTCGTACGAATTATACCATTTTCTCAGTGAGTACGACGATGTCCCTCACAAGTAACGAGTTTTAAACTGGCTCGTCACGCGATAATCCCCTTGCCTCTGTCCCCCTGCCCCTCTCGCCCAGCTTTGCGATGATACGTCCACGAACGACGAGAACGCGTCTTTCGTTTTTTCCTCCTCTTTTTTTTACTTTATCCGACTTTTCTCCTTCTTTCGTTACTTCCTTCGTTTATTTGTTCACTTCTTAACTCGTACCAACTCTACGGTGGAAGGGTTGTAACGAGTTCAGGCAGCGTTTTAATTTTTTTTATACCGGGGTCTAGGTAGGAAATAAATCGCAATTATATATATATATATATATATAGGTTTTTTTTTTACGGGCCTCGATCGAGCAATGAAAATTACTAAATTTCCGCAAAATCGATGCAAATTTGTCTCGGTGGAAAGAGCCGACGTGAATGGATGAATTTCGTTGGCAGTTTGGATTCTTCGTACCACCTGACATGTATCTAACACCTGTTCACTCGCGAGCAGCGAGCGTGGAATAAAAATACTCGATCTTACCCTTCAGGGTGCAAAAAAAAATATATATATATAGACAAAGAGAGAGAGAGAGAGAGAGAGAGAGAGAGAGAGAGAGAGAAGAGAGAGAGAGAGAGAGAGAGAGAGAGAGAGAGAGAGAGAGAGAGAGAGAGAGAGAGAGAGAGAGAGTTGGAGAGACAACGAATTCTCTGGGAACCACCTGTGGCTGATGTGAGTGGTGCACGATGGGTTGCCCTCTCTTCGGCGCCTCGACGTCACGCAACGTCATCAATAATAACGCGTGCGGCCGAACTACCGATGAACCGTTCTTTTGCCCGGCTCCTTGGAGAAAAAGAAACGAAAAAAAAGGGCGCAACGAGAGAAGGGGATGAGAGAGAGAGAAAGAGAGAGAGAGAGAGGGGGAGGAAGCGTCGATAAAATACTTCAGGACTAGACATTTCTATCAATCGTTGGAGTGCCTTGATACGACTCAATCGCGATGCAGAAAAGAAAAAAGCACGATATTCGCGTGTGGGTGGGCTTGTGAGGAAATTATCTCGGAGTTGGTAATGTTGATACAAGGATAATAAGGCGATTAATGATGACGCGGTTTTTAATAAGTTTGTGTGTGTGTGTGTGGGTGAATTATCACGACGATAATTGAAGACGCGTTTAATTGATAACGTGATAACGTGATAACATTGATGATGAATGATCAGGAGAATCAACGCGATAATGGATAAGACGATATGTGAAACGATAAGAATTGATAAGAAACAATCGATGATAATTCATAAGACTGATAACAGGCTGTGATGTTCAGTTATTAGTACACTGACAGAAAAAATTCTTTTGATATTAAGTAGATGCGTCTATTTGATTAAAAAAAAAATTTAATTTGAATTAAGTAGATTTTTCGTGAAATCAAAATTTTCCTATTGCATTCCATTATTAAAATTATTTATTTTTAATATATTTCTTTATTCATATCAAAATCTATTTAATATCGTCTAACATGTAAATATTTTATTTTGTCGTAAGAAATCTGTGATTTGGTTTCATCTGGTATGAGACAAAAGAGACAGACGGAAAAATAGTACATAATTCAGCCTCTCAAAAATCTTATGGCTTTGTTTTCATTCGAAGACATTTCATTTTCCTCAATTGCAGAATGTTACAACATTCTGCAGTTGAGGAAAATGGTAAGTCTTTCTCGACATAAATAAAAGATACGGCGTTACCTTTCTTTTTTTTTCAAATAACGGCCTTGTTAGTGAAAAAAGAAAAAAAAATTAACTTTTTTCACCGCACTTTTATGTCATGAACTATTCCTTTCTCGTATTCGTGTGATATATCGTGTTTTATTTTTATTTATTCAATTCGAATATAATCTTTATTAATTTAATTCAATTTAATATTTAAAAAGAATAACTTGAACGAAAATTTAAAAAAGTATATTTGCAACAAATAGGGTCGTAGTAGGCCACGAGACAAGGAAAAAAAACGTATTTGATTTAAATAGATCCTATTTAAATTAAATATTTTTTTTTTCTGTGTATCCTTTCATCGGTATCCTGTTATCAATATCCTCTTATCAGTACCCTGCTATCAATATCCTCTTATCAGTATCCTGTAATCAATATCATGTTGTCATTATCGTTTTATTAATATTCTGCAATCAATATCATGTTATCATTATCGTTTTATCGATATCCTGTCAATATCCACTTATCAGTACCCTGCTATCAATACCCTGTTATTAATATCATCTTATCATCATCCTGTTAGCCGTGTTATCAATACCATGCTATCAATACCCTCTTATCAGCGTTATCAATACCCGCTTATCAGCGTTATCCATATTCTGTTATCAGCATTATCAGTATCTTGTCATCAGCGTTATCAGTATCCTGTCAACAGCGTTGTCAGTATTCTATTATCAGTGTTATGCCAACAGCGGCAATGACACGATTTTCTTCTCGATCCTCAACGACAGTCAGTTCGTCGCTGTCTCGACTTTTCGTAACGTCTCTTCGACTGGCCAATGTAACGTTAGCGGATTTTTTAATCTTTTTTTTTTTGTTTCTTACTATTTCCATTCGGGGAGTGACAGACGTACACGCGGATGAAAAGTAGCTTGGCGCGTCCAATGCCAATACCGAGCACGGCTATGCTCTCTTGGTTGTGTCGCGCTCATTGCGTAATTCCTTCCGTCGCGTCGCGCGACGCTGCTGTGTGGCAACGTCGCCGGGTATAGAGGTCGCGCGAGCGTATATCCGGTACCCCCGGGGGCTGCTGCACGTGTTACGTTATATATGTAACGCGGTTTTTCCCGATGAATCGTTCGATTCCGCGGCGGCGCGGAACTCGACGCGACCGCCGCCGGGGAATGCGTTACGTTGAATCTTTGATTCGTGGCCGCCCCACCCCCACACCGACATGCCCATCTGTCCCCTTCGCCTCTCGCGACGTCGCCACTTCCGAATTATATCGGAGAAAAAAATACAATAAAATGAAATAAAATAAAAGTAAATTGAATAAAATTAAATAGAATTAAATTTAATTGCATAAAAGTAAATTGAATAAAATAAAATAGTATTAAATTTAATGGCATAAAAGTAAATTGAATTGCATAAAAGTAAATTAAGTAAAATCAAATAGAAAAAAAAACGGAATGAAATTTAATTGCATAAAAGTAAATAAAGAAAAATTCGATAAAACAAAATAAAATAGAGTCGAGATGAAGGTAAAGAAAGAAAAAAAGAATACAAAATGAGGACACGAAAATAAAAAATGAATGCACGGACCTTTAATTACCCCTCTTCCGTCTCTAAGGAGCGTTTCTTTTTTGCCCACCTCGTGGCGTAAAATTTCGACTAAATTAATTATATAAATTGAAAGAGGGAGAGAGAGAGAGAGGCCTAAATTTAAAAAATTCTCTCTTTTCCTTTTTTATATTAACTTTGAAACATTTGCAAAATTTTTTTTGTCATTAATTTCACGGCTTGTGAAATTTCTTTGGCTTGTTTCTTACTTCGTTTCATTGGAGAAGTTCAGCAAAAATAAGAAAAAAATATATAAAAGCGAGGAGAATAAAATAACGTTAGGAAACTTTGTAGCGGGAAATACAAACAAAAAAAGGAAGAAAGAAAAACAATTTGCTTGCGTAAAAGTTTTCCATTCTGCAGTCGTAAGTAAATAAACATATATCTATATAAATAAATGAACACACATACACACAAATATATATAAATATATACATATAGGTATGTGAATAAATTGCTACTGTGCGGGAGTGCGCGATAATAATTTACACGCCGCTGTCTCATAAACGTACATTTTACAAATAAACATCGTAAACAAGACTGTTACGAGTGAGTACTGTCGTCGAGAGTTTTACGACTTGCCGGTCCCAGGAAAAATTTAAGAGGGAAGGGAGACAGCAAGAGAGAGAGAGAGAGAGAGAATGAGATCGTAATAGAAAAAAAATAGACTTTATAAATCTCGCGAGCATCAGGTTCTCAACGAAGAGATCCTATTCATCTTTGTCACGTCAAACGAGCAGTAGGATTTTCCCGGGATGTCGCCTCGCGCGCGTGCAAAACCAAAGGAAATCAATAAATCGAGGAATAAATGAATCAAAGAAAAACATCGATAAATTTGTGCACAAATTGAATGAAAACTGTCTGAGCAAGTGAACAAATGGACAAACAAATGTGTAAATAAATAAATAAATTAATAGATGAATTGATTAATTAATTACTTTATTAATTAATCGATAAAGAAATTAATGAGCAAACGAATACATTGATTGATTGATTTGAACGAAAAACCACAAAAAAAACGCCACGTATACAAATAATAAAACAGCTAAATTAACAAGTCGACAAATAAATCATATAATTGATGAATAAATTGATAAATAAATAATACAATTACTTTATTGATTTACTTATAATTTTATCAAAACACAACAAAATAGCCAAGTATAAAAGTAATTTAATAAATAAATGAAAAAAATGGATAAATAATTAGAAACAAAATGAATCGAACGAATAAATAATCAAAGCAATTACCCAATAAATAAATCAACACGAAGAATAACGTACGGTGAAGAAGAAAAAAAACGAAAGGGCTCTCGATAATGCCAGATTTGACCCTTCAATTTCAACTGTACACCCTTTCTCATCTCTTCTTTCGTTTGATAAATTTTCCTCGTTATACGAGGCCAAAAGCCAGTCATTAAGTCTCACCCCTTTGTCCCATTGGGATTTCAGCTCGTCCACCCACCTCGAATATATACATATATATGTGTGAACGTTTTTATTTTCATTTTTTTCGGCTCGTCCAGTCTGTTATGGCCGTATCCATACATAGTCCTCCGAGTCACGTGATCCCGTCATTATGATATCACGTGGTATGTATTCAATTATGTACGTATATGTACGCGTAATTGACATTCGCCACAGTGACGCGGAACGCCGAAAAAAATTCTTCACGCGCGTTAAATAATAATGAATTATACCTGCGTTATGTGGGAGGAAAAAAAAAAGAATAATAATATTGATGATACCGATGACAAGTCGATGACTATTATTGTTATTGTTGTTGTTGTTGTTGTTGTGGTTCTGTGCAACATGAGGTGTGGTATGCAATGATAAAAATAATTATTATCACATTAATATTGCTAATAATAATGGCCAGTATTATCATCATAATCGTAATTACAATTATCATTATTATTATTATTGTTGTTGTGGTTGGGGAACTCGAATCCTCTACAATATCTTTTATTTGCAAAATAATAACGTCGAAACAATTCGACGTTATTATTTTAATAAAACGTTATCCTTTTAATAAAATCTTTTTATTAAAAAAAAATTTATATCATTTTTATCTTCTTTCGTTTAATTTTTTATCACAAGCTCGAGTCCTCTACAATTTCTTTTATTTGCCAAATAATAACATCGAATTGTTTCGACGTTATTATTTTGTAAATGAAAGAAATTGTAGGGGACTCGAGCTTGGGATAAAAATTAAATGAAAGAACATAAAAATGGCATAATTTTTTTTTTTTATCAAAAGGAAACGAGGTATAAGAAAAAAAATGAAAATCAGATCAAGCGCGGCCTAGATTGTGACGAAACCGGGGATAAGTGGCGATATTTATTCTGGTCGAACGTTGAGAGATGTGGATCGAGAGATCTACGAGGGGGATACCCTGAGGGGGTTGGCCGACGATGTCGAGTACGAGCTGGGAGATCTATATATATATATATATATATATATATATATATATATATATATATATATATATATATATATATATATATATATATATATATATATATATGAAAGAAGAGAGGGCGAGAGAGAAGCTTAACTTATTAGATCTTGTTGTAAACCAGAAAGGTGATTTTCTCTTTTTTTCAGTATCTTTTTCATCTTTTTTTTTCATTTTTTACAATTGTTTTATTTTTTCTTTTATATTTTTAATCTCGTTGTAAATCAAAAGAGGAGAAGATTTTCTTTTTTTTTCACGATCTTTTCCATCTTTTCTTCATTCTTTATAATTTTTTTATATTAAGAAATTTTCATATCTCGTTGCAAATAAAAAAAGGTGATTTTCAATTTTTATTTCCCAGTATCTTTTCCATCGTTTTTTTCTTCTTCAATTTTCAGAAACGCGTATTTTTTTTTCTTTTCTTTGTCTCAGTATCTTTTCTTCATTTTTCCTAATTGTTTTATTTTGTTATTTAATTTTTTTTTACAATTTAAACAAATGTTGAGAATTTCGTTTACCGTTCCGGGGCTCTTTGATTTTACGGAAGAAAGAGAGAGGCGGCAAAAAAATCATCTGGCTACACGGAAATTTATCACATTTCATAAATATATACATATATGTTTATGCTACCGTTTAACGAGCCACTAACTACCGAAATGGTTAATTACGAGTCATCACTCTCTTTCGCTCTCTCTCTCTCTCTCTCTCTCTCTCTCTCTCTCTCTCTCTCTCTCTCTCTCTCTCTCTCTCTCTCTCTCTCTCTCTCGCTCTCTTTCTCTATCTCTCTCCATCTTATCCCTGGGCCCCGGATATTCTCCCGAGAATAACATTGTACCTTAACGACTCAATAGCTCAGAGAACCTGGCTCCCTATATCTCTCTCTGTCTCTCCATCTCCCTCTCTCTCTTGGCTGTTTCCCTCTTCTCGCGATCTCCAGAGCATATCCAGCATCCGTTTCTTACCATTTCGATCTCGTATATATATACATATATATATATATATATAAATATATATATATATATATATATGTATATAAAGAGACACGATATATTTCTTGTTTTTTTTTTACATTCGCATCCCGATCTTTCCGGTGGCTCGCGTTTCTCCGTCTCTCCGCGGCCAAATGATCGCGCGCGGCTGCTCTTTACAGAAAACCAGTTTCCATGGCGATTGCAACCTTCTTTTTTCCCTTCGTCTTGTTCTTTTTTATTTTTATTCTTTATTTTTTTCCAAGTCGAAGCGCGCGCCTCGCGATCGCTCTCTCTCTCTCTCTCTCTCTCGCTCTCTCTCTCTCTCTCTCTCCCTCTTTTGCTTTGCCGACAATGTATATGTGAGTGTATCTTGTGCACAACAGAGATCGATTTCTACACCTGTAATCGAGAGCTACAATAATTTTACTTGGAGCGAGAGAGAGAGAGAGAAATTGTGTACGTTTTGCAGCAGGACGCGTGCCGAGCGACAACTTGCCAGAATAAAATATCGATAAAATATCATTTCGAATGCCCCCGTCCCCTCCCCTCTTTCTAGTGGCGTTCATATTAATGCAGTTATGAGAGCGAAAGAGAGAGAGAGAGAGAGGGAGAGAGAGAGAGAGAGTAGGCTGAGAAATTTATTGGGAGTGACTAAAAAAAAATATGAGAATGCGACAGAGACGGAGCCAGAAACGTAGAGAGAGAAAGAGAGAGAGAGAGAGAGAGAGAGAGAGAGAGAGAGAGAGAGAGAGGATCGATTCATTTTCATCGATCTATTTAAATGACGGATCCCGATTTACCCGATCGTTTTATTTTTATTTTCGTCACCTTTATTTTTATTGAATTACAAGGAACGCGACGCATTCGTTTTTTCTTTCCTCTTTTCTTTTTTTTTTGTTTTCTTTTTCTTCGCCAATATTGCAAATTACCGGCTGTCAACGACAGCGCGGTAATTTTCTTCGTCACATTCAATCGGTCGCGATTTATATATGTACCCGTACGCCGTTTTATTAGATTTTCTTTCTTTCTTCTTTTTATTTTAATTTCATGTTATTTTTTATTTAATTTTAGCTTTTATTTTTAATTATTTTTTTTCTATTGGAATTTGTCGCTCGCATTTTTACGATTTTTCCATTCGCACGATCATAAATAATACGATGCATTTTCAACAGGTGACGATTGTAACTTTGTTGCGTTTCGTTTTTCTCTGTTTGTTTGTTGGCTATGTTTTTTTTTTCTTCGTTTCGTTTTTACCTCGCGTTAACGCATTATCGAATGACATTCCTCGATACGTTCGTCAGTGCTCGTCACTCGCGGATTCCTACGCGAGTCGATCGGTCCTTTTTTTTTTATTTCTACCGTCACCCTCCCCTCGCCCTCTCTGGCACAGCGCTGCTGTCTGTTCCATAATACAAGAGCAGCGATTTCCTCGATCGCGGAGAGGAATTCTGGACTGCTTGGCTTTTTTTTCAATGCAATTAATACAATTTATTGAAAAATTGAATTATACGTAATACTTGATTTATCATTATTATCATTATTATTATTATTGACTATTTATCATTGTTATTATTATTATTATCATCACGCTGCACAATATAAATATATCTTCATGATAATAATATTTTACAAAATTCCGAGAAAAAAATAACTAATAATGGCATTAATTGCGCGATGCAATCGAATTAATTGATGTTGCATTGAAGAAAAAAAAAACGAACTATATGTAAATTCATAAAAATGATACTTTCTTTATTAATTTTCTCTTCACCTCTCTCTCTCTCTCTCTCTCTCTCTCTGACCTCGTTAAATTTTCTTACACTTTTCGAGCCTCAAGCCACTCTCAATTTATCCATATTTTCTTTTCTTTTATTTTTTTTTCGTTTTTCTTTTCCCCTCGCGTTCATATTCCGCGTCCCTTTGCTTCGCCGAGGCCACACCACGTCCGTCCACGTGTGCAGGTGCCCGCAGAATTGTCCGGGGATAGGGCAAAGAAAAAAAAGAAAAATAAATTTAAAAAAGCAAAAATCCAAAAAGAAATGCACTATTTCACGTCAAGCTGCGTGCAATATTCATTGGCTTAATAAATGGGGCCCGCGCTGCGGGTTACCGGAAGTTTGCACATTTCTTTTTATTTCATTTTTTTTCTTCTGCTTTTCCTTTTTCTTTACTTGCGCAGGTGAAACAATTTTTCATTGAGAAATTATAACTTATATATATATATATTTATATATATATATATATATATATATATATATATATATATATATATAGAGAGAGAGAGAGAGAGAGAGAGAGAGAGAGAGAGAGAAAGAGAGTGTATAATAATAATATTATATATTCGAAAATGTTTCAGATTTTCGAATTATTCAGAAGTTAATGGATAGTTTTTATAAAAAATTTATTAAGAAGATCCTATCGAGCCGCCCTGGGAACCTCCTCTGAGAGAGAGGAGAGAGAATGAGCGGTGAGGGGGGGGGGGGGGGATGAGGGGCAGGGAAGACAGGGAGAGACCGCACGTTGAAGTTTCTCCGAGCGTAAATATTTTCTCGTGGCTTTAATGGGTTTTTAGCCGAGGCCGTAAAACGCATTAAAACTCGTACTCCCTCTCCCACCCCTCCAATGACGAAGGGGGAGGTTCCCTTGCCAAAAATCAGGCTGCGCATCAACATTCACTCCCAACTCCGCTTCGCATTATTCTTCGTACGCGCGCACACCAAAACATCGAATGCTTTTTTTTTTTCAAATTTCACATTTATATGCCTAATTGTTTTTTTTTAATTTATAGATATCTTTTATTTTCAAATTCAAATGTATATAAAATATATATATATATATATATAATATATCGTAGCACAGCAATTCAGTTTTCATGTTTAAAGGCAATACATCTAGTTCGTCGCTCGTAGCACGCGACGTAATGTGATACTAATTTTTCGCTTCTCTTTGTATTTCATTTTTTTTTCATTCACATTGTCTTAGGAAAAAGGAATGAAAGAAAAATTAAAAATAAATAAAAATGAATCACGCGAATGCGATTCTAATCGTCGGGCTCTAATCGGGTGACGAGAGGAAAAAAAATGTAATTCGTTCGAGTCGTACGACTTTATCGAATATTAATGCGAACACGAATACGAGGGACCGCTCATTCTCGTAGAAAATTTTTTTTCTTTTTTTTCGATTTTTTTTCAGGGCATATAAATTGAATTTGAGTTAGGAAGAATTGTAGGCTTTTTTTCGTTGTGTTTATAAGAAGGTTTGGCATTTGTGTATGTACTTATTTATTTGTTTATATATCTATTTGTTTATTTATTTAAGGCCTTAGGCCGCTCTAGGATTTTCCAAAAATCGATTCTTATTTTCTATTAAAAATGTATCTTAGTACCTATGAAATGATATTCCAAAAGATTATGGGTGTGAAAAATCTCTAAGTACTCGATTTTCGAATTCTAGCGCAAGCCCTCTCGATTCATTTCGTGACTTCCTACTAACTTTAACACGCGTTTATCTCAAAACAACATTTTTAAAGTCGGCCGGACTCATAACTCAAACAAATTTCAACCGATTCACTTGAAATTTTAACTATATATTTAGAATTACATTTTCAGAGGCACTACGTAGGATTTTTTAAAATTATATTGCATAGTTCCTTTTTCATAAACAATTTTCTGACGATTTTCTCATGGCACTTTATACTTTTTATTTTAGAAATGCGCCATTTTGACAAAAAAACAATACATCAAAAAAATCCTACGTACTTCTATAGATATTCTTATATATAATCGAAAAAACTTTAGTGTCTCATCGTAGGTGAAAAATTCTAGGAGCTGTTGTTCCAGCCGTTGACCTTCCAGAAATAAAGGCGTCATCGGAAAAATGCTGCACAGTCGCCATTTTGACATGTATCGCTGTGAAAAAAATAATTTTCTATAGTCAATTACGTGTATAATAAAACCCCTAGTTTGTAATTCCGATTTAGTTTATGATTTCGCTGAAAAAAAAATCACAAAATATGCCATTTTTTTGGCCTCCAGAGTGGCCTAAGGTCTTAATTACTTTTTTAATTATCTATTAATTCATTTATTTATTAATTTATTCATCTATTCTCTTATTTACTTATTTATTTATTATAGATACACGTGTGCTTATTGTATATATATATGTCACTCATTTGCACATGTGAACTGATCTACGACAAGATTGTGCCGCGTACAGTGATGTACATACCCGGGATTACCCCCTTTGGCTCGAGCGGCTCGTTGAATCTAAATCCTAATTACTAATTAGCATGAGCCACTGTCATCGTGCTCTCTCGAGCGCGCTCGCGCGCGACCCAACGAATTATGCTAATGGGTTTTGTTACACCAGCGTGGAGGACGACGCCGCGCGGTCTCGTCCCACACTCTCCACCGATCAAACAACGCACACTTAAACTCCTGTAAAATAAGTGCAACCGAGCGTTAAATCCCTTAAGAGACACTCTTTTTCGAGGGTATTTTTTTTTTATCTCGTCACTTCAAATGGATAGTAGTTGAAGAATGTGACGTTGTAAACGATCAAAAGAGCGATAGAATCGGGAGAAGTCGAAGACAAGCGATTTTTATCGCGATGAAAAAGGCCAGCTGTGGTGAAAAGCCCTTGAATCAATTGTTTCACGTGGTATAGACAATCGACTCGGTGCTCATTCGAATCGTGACGAATTCCCCTTCAAAATGCCTTTTCTCTCGTCGCGCTACGACGACTTCACGATTTTTCATGAATTTTCAAAGTTACCGCACCTCCCATTCGTGCCATTTTTCGCGCTTCTCGAGGTACCATTTTTCTTTGACACCGCACGGTGTGCCGTAGAGGCTGAAATAATTCAGGCTTATCGATGTTCGAGCTTCGCATTTACGCGCTCTCGAACATCCACCTCGTCACGCGACCCTAAGTAATAACGGTACTCCTGAAAATGGCCCCAAAAATGGCCAAATCTCGTGTTTTTTTTTTTTTTCACGTATCGCAACGCGCTAAAGTACAAATCGATTGGAAATTTTTCGTAGATCACGAATTCAGACGTGAAAACCCCGAAAATCCACGTGTTCACTCGTCAAATAGAAAGAAAAAAAAACGTAAAAATTTCACGCTTCGAACGATTGCAACGTTTGTCCCACGAGTTACTGCTTTGGTATTCGCGAGCCAGTTAAAATGCACATCGTCGCGAATTAACTGCGCAAACTTCCAAGACAGTTTCTCTTTCAACCTTGAGCTTCCTCTCTCCTCTGCTTCTTCCCTGCTCCCTACCACAACCCCCCCCCCCCCCCTGGCTCCCCTTTGCCTCCTGGCAATTCCACGTTACGCGAAATACTCCACTACCGCGCTATTCACCGTTCATTCCAGTTGCAACAAGATTAAAACAACAACAGCAACAAAAAAGGCAACAAAAACAATGCCGGAAAAAAAATGATTACCAATAAAAGGAAGAAAAAGGCAAGCAGTACCAGGAACTAGAAAATATCGTACTACTCGGCGCGTATGGCTCGAGGCGACGTGTATAGAGGTCGCTCCCGTCCGCCATCTGTGTGTAGCTGCACTTCGAGTACGTACATAATTATAGTAAAAGAAGAAGAAAAAAAAAAAGAAAAAAACCAAGCGCTGACAGAAGAGGGGGTGGGGGGAAAATTGAAAAAATAAAAACTCATGGCTCAGGTGTCATTGCGACTCGTATGGTGCTCACTCGCAAGAGACCCCAAAAACCATTCGGACCTGATATACAAAAATGAAGAAAAAACAAACACACCCACACACACGAACCCACGCAACCGCGAAAGATCCTGCGACGGATGTTTCGAAATAACTCGTTTATGTAATTGTCGAGTCGAAAAAAAAACATCTGTCACAGAAAACTTGCCATTAGTCATCGGCTCGACGACTCGTCCCTGTATTTCCTCGATACCTCCGCCCCACCCCCGCTCCCCTATGCCGTTCGCCCCCTGGATTTTTATTTATCGGGCACGAAGGGATTTTTTTTTTATTGACGGTCATCCACGAGCAGTGGTACTGGGTGTGAGCTTGCAAAAAAATAAATGAATAAAATTGGTAAAACAAAATACATATATATATATATGGATGTATTTTTGGAATTTTTAAAAAATTTTATCGACCGACCGTGAAAATCGCGGGTATAGTTTGAATTTTACTGCCGAGCTCTCCGGTAAAGTCTCGTAGCACGAGTACACCGCGCACCGGACGGTAGAGATTGCTCTCCTGGCTCTCCCGGACGTCTTAAAAGTTATACGGCGCAGCTCCGCAAGCTCGAGGCCGCGCGCCGTCGATTTTTACGCGTAAAGCCTTACCTCGTGGTTTCGTTGTTATTTTTTATTTTATTTTTTCTTCTCGTCGCGCACGTAAATCCCCAAGCTCAGAGTCGAAAGGGCGTATCCGACAAAATTGAGCACTAGGAGATCTCACGCTCTCGAGTCGGCTGCGCTGAGACTCGTTTTGCATTCGTGAGAATATTTTTATTCGATCCGAACGTCTAGGCGCTCGTATTTTGCGGAATGTTTCGTTTAAAAAAAAAGCAAATTTTTTTTTTTCGATTTTATTTGAGAAAGATGTTTTTGGTTTTTTTCTGGATTTTTCTTTCGGCCTCGGATTTGTGGTGATCGTAAAGGGTGCCGTTTGAGCGGCGAGATATGCCGGCTGGCCGCCAGGTGGCTGCGGGCCGCGCACTCTCGCGCCAACGATTCCGCGCCGCCTTACCTATATAAGGAGCGACCGATTAGGCCCGTATTCTCGCCTTCTTCGACACTCGGCACGAGCGAATAAAATAATAATTGCAAAAAAAAGCTAAAATAATAATAAAATCTCCTCGAGCACGAGGATTAATTGCGCTACCGCAAAAATCAAATTGAAAGAATAAAATCGCCCAAAAAAAATTATATTAAAATTATAAAATCGTCAAAAACATTCCGGTGATTTATCGGCTCTCGCGGAGATAAAAAAAAAACAACGACCACGTCGATTATGGGGTTGCTCGATTTTTCGGTCACGCTTCGGATGCGTGCGTCTCCGAACATGCTGCGCTGTCCCCTTTTTACTGTTCTCTCTCTCTCTCTCTCTCACTCTCTCTCTGTCTCTCTCTCTCTCTCTTTTATTTTTTCCATTCGGACTACCGACTCATATTATTGGCTCCTCGTGCCTCTCTCGATTTTACATGCACATGTATAGGTATATACGCGATGTCATGTGCACTGTCACTTTGAAACTTAGGAGAGAGGGAGAGAGGAAGCGGCAAGTATATACGAATAAACTTTCACCGATCGTCTCCCCCTTGGGTAAAAATCGATGGTGCTGCACGTATCGTTCACAATGGCCTCGCCAATGGATCCACCCATCAAACTTTCAATATGGCGACTTTCGAGCACGCTCGTCGGTGCGCGCGCTTTTTTTTTCCCTTCATTTTTCATTTTCAAACATAAAAGTATAAATATTGTCACTATTAATATTATGATTATTGCTCAACTGATATTATACTTATTATTATTCGATTTTATTGACCGTTATTATTATTATTTATTATCATTATTATTATAAGATTTTATTGCTCCTTATTATTATTTTTCATCATTATTATTATTTTATATTTATCATTATAGTTACTAAGACTTTTATTATTATTGACAATTGTTATTTCAGGGGTCTTCTTTTATTTGTGTTTATTTTATACGTGCGTGTGTGCATTTTTGAGCATTAACGTGAAAAGAAATTCCGGATGACAGACGAACAGCGAGAGAAAAAGGGCACAGAGAAATGCATTGATGCGTATGAAAAAGCGCGAGCATGTCCGGTCCCTTGGGCCATTAGGGAAATATTCACATAGGGACATATATATATATATATATATATATATATATATATATATATATATATATGTCTGTGCACATATACATAAATTCTCTCGAAACCTCCGCATTGTTATTCTAGCGTGAAAACGACTGCCTGTGTTATAGCTTTTATTAAACTCGTAATTCGTTCCGTCAACCGTTTCCGCGACGCCCTCGTCGTCTCGGTCCCCAAAACGGTCCCCTAACGTTCGCGCATTGCGCCCCCCTCCCCTCCCCCCACGCACCAAGAATCGCCGATAATAACAATAAGAGCAAAGAAGACTTCCACAAAGTTATTTGAAAAATAAAAATGGCCAAAAAAATGGTACCCTGGCTATTTTGTCAAGCACGTGGGATGTCCGAGAGTCAAGAATCCGTCGACGTACTCCTCCAAGTATCCGGCCAAGCCACGCGACACACTGGCCCGTAAATACTCGCAAGGCTACCGGAAAAATGGCCAAAATGGTACCCTGGCTCTTTCGTCAAGTCCAGGGGTCCAAACAATAGCAAATTTTCCGAGGATCACGATCCAACGTGGCTGCCCTCCCCGCTCCCCTCTCCCTTCGCAGTCGAAAATGGTACGCATTTCCGCGTTTCATCCTGTGGGAGACAAGATTCTCGTGCAATTTTTCCGCCCGCGACTTTGACCGCGTGAAATTTTGCCCATAGAAACTTCATTAAGCCAGTTGCACCGCTTATCAGGGGGTTGTTAAAAAAACATCCTAAAATATGCGCTTTATTATTTGTTTTGAAGAATATTAATACCGAGTTTCACGTTCATACACGCAATAAATATAATTTTCCATACATATTTTTACATCTCATTTCATAATTTTAGGGGTTGATTTTCGAAAAATCATTCCTTAGTGTATAAATATATATATGAGCTGACGTATTTATCGTGTATTTAGTCACGATCACAACGTCAGATACGGATCTCGCTCCTCTCTCTCTCTCTCTCTCGTCTTCTGCTTCTTCCTTTTCTTACATCGCGTTACGTAATCTCACCTTGCGCCGCCAAACACACGAAAGACAATGGACTGACGCGAGAGAGCGAGCGAGACAGGAATGTATACGCTAACGTCATACACGTGTGAAAAAAAAAGAAAAAAAATAAAAGTCCCGGCAGGGCCGGCGGGAGGGGCGAGGAGAGGGGGTAAGGGAAAAAAAACCGCGATCGCTCGTCCCGATAAGTCTATCTCGAGACGGAGAATCGCCTCTGCGATGTAACAAGACACAATGTAACACACTCTACATGACTCAACGTCGCACTTCTTCGGTCCTTTTTTTCTTTTCTCTTTGTTTCGATTTTTCCAATTTTTCCTACGCGTTTTCGTTTTTTTTTTTTCTTTCTTTTTCGTCTCCTTTACTTACAAATAAATATAATAAATAATGAATGTATTATGTATTTGAAAAGTACGAATATATGTTATTTCAATATAAGATACAAATATAGAGGTTATGTGTGGAAAACAATATCCGATAAATGGCCGCTCCTCCCTCTATCAAAAGAACTCTATCAAGTTCATTTGATATTAACTAGATGCGGCTATAATAGGTCCTATTTAAATTGAATATTTTTTTTTTGGCAGTGTTGGGACGAAACGACTTCCAACCATTTCTTTCATCACAATGGACTCAAGTCCATTGTTTAACCAAAATTGGTGAGTGGCCGAGAGAGAGAGAGAGAGAGAGAGAGAGAGAGAGAGAGAGAGAAGGGTCTCCTAAAACTCTTCGTCAAAACACGAGACAAAAAATAAGGAAGAAAAATGAACAAAAAATAAATACATACGATGCCTCCCCCGCTCCGCTTATCTAGTAGAAAAGCCGGGGAGAGCCACGCGAAACAGTTCACGGACGACACTTTTTTGCTTCCGTTCGGTTACGCTCGGTAAATTCGATTGTGCGCGGGCGTATTTTCAACAACCCGAGACAAATTCATCTAGGCGCATCATTGTTACGAGCGTGGGCGCTCGCTCGTCTCGTAATTTTCTCGTGGAAAAACATCGGTCAAAGTGGACGGAACGAGAAAGCCATATTCCGAATAATTATCCCTTTAAGGAGCACGATTTTTCTACTCGTCTTTTTTTTTGTTTCCAACTTCAGATTTTTTCTTTCTTATCATTTGCTTCTTTAAATTGTTTTTTTTTTTTTAATTTCTCGAACGACACGATTTTTTTTATTGTATATAAATATATTTTTCGCGCGATATTCTGAGTTTACAATTATATTGATAATTCATATTTAAATTGACAAATACGAGAATTGATAAATCCATCGACATTAATGAGTGATTTTAAGAGGGAGGGAAAAAAATTCGCCGCGAATACCCATTTGTTTGAAATACAAGGAATGAAGTAAGAGCAAGCGCTTGCCACATACAAGTGTATTTTTTTAAGAGGGAAGAAAAATCGTGCGCGATGCAACGTGAAACGATCTGGTGGACAAGAGGACGACGTTTTCCAGGAGAACGATTCTCGCGTCTCCCCAGCCCTCTCTCTCTCTCTCTCTCTCAGGTAAAAGCGTGAAATTACGACGGTGAGAGGCATATCCGTGCAACCCGAATTGCTCTCCACGTCAGGCCGAACAATGACAACGACGCGAACGAATGCCGTACGAGAGCTCCTATTATTATAACTATTTTCAAATGAATTTCTCAATCATCGTATTTTCACAATTAATTTTTTGAATTGTTATATTTGAAAAATTACTCTTCAAATTACAACTTTTCAATTAATTAAAAAAAATAATTTTTGAAATATAATAATTATTATAATTACAAAGTTATACGAATTCAATCAACGAACCGCCCAAGACAATTCAACTGTTCAATTGTTTCGTGCATTTTTTTTTTCTTCGTTCCTCACCAAACAATCAAGTGTCCACTAATAACCGTTAAAACGTCGAAAGCATCAACAATTGGTATCTTATACAGAAAATAATGATGAGAGACAAAAATTGATCAAATAAATTTTAAAAATTGAAATAAAAAAAAGAAAACATCGAGGCTACGTTATTTTTCGATAAAATTCGCCGCGACCGCAGTCTCGTCCGTTGCGCACTGGCATCTTCCACTGTGGCCCTGGTGTAACTTCGTACAATACGTACAGTGCTATACCTACTTTTGTACAGCAATAGTCGATATAAACTCGAGTCACTTCCTCAACTTCGCTAAGCCAAAATCACGTTATATCTCAGGACAAAAGATAGACAGAGAAAAAAGCTATATATATATATATATATAGAAAATGAGAGAGATGATCACAGCACCATGACGTAAATTCGTCGTTAAGGAGACGAGGGAAACGTCGCGTTCCAGTGACCGAGCCTTCACTCCTCTGTCGGCCCTCTCCGACTTTTAATACATAAGAGTCAAGACCATATATGTACATATATGTATATGGATATACATACGCACACACACACACACACACATATATATATATATAGGTGATCGTATAAGCGAGCGCTCATATCGTGATCTTTAGCTTCTTCTTTTTCTTCTTCTTCTTCGGCCTCTTCGTCGCTCCTACTTTTTTCTTCTCTTCTCTTGAGCTGCCTCCGTATACTTGATCGGGATGACTGTGTGTGTGTGTGTGTGTGTGTGTAACGTGTGCATTTTTATTCGCGTTCCCGTGGCTCGTACATTAACCGACGCGGGAACGCGAAGGACGTTTGCAAAAAGGTAACGGTGCATACCCCGCGCGATTTACCGAGAGAGAGGGAGAATGTGCGTTAGTGCATCGTGCATCGTCGACGTGTATTCGTTGGTCGGTGCAATAATTAAAGAAATATATATATATACATTTATTTATTTATATAATACTCGTATTGTTACAATACCGTAATATATAATTATACGTATTATAATAATAAAGAATAACATGATATATAATAATATTTAATAGTAGTAGTAGCAATGTTTATTATTCATGGTATATCCCTTTAGAGTCTTTACATGGAAAAAATCGCCACCTACATATACGTTTACCCTTACGAAATGTTCTTCTTTCTAAACTTATACACTACCGTCCTTTTGCCTTTCATTTCTCGTTTACCATTTTTTTTCAATTAGTTTTTCGAAATGCAGTCACAGTTTCCATTCCTTAGCACCCTATACATTTTTCTATCCTTTTCTGTTCCTCTTTATCCCCCTATCCATTTTACCAGGTTTTTTTAATATTCCTTTCTTAATTTTTTTTTCCTTGGCTTTCTCGGACGTACATATATACCTCGAGTTTTCTACTTGTTTTTTTTTTTTTACAAACCCTGTTCTTGTTATCACTGTACCCCTTAATTTCTTTTTTCCTCGACATTCCTATATCTTAATCTCGTCCAAGTTTCTTTCGTTTCGCCCAATGTAATAATATTTCATGAATATTCTAATTATACAATAATAATAATATATATATTAAATATGTATTTATATGAGGGTGATGCAAAAAAGAAAATATATAGATATATGTTAAGTCTGAAATAGCGAGACCTCGCCGCATTTCGGGGATTCCCCGATCTCAGCGACTGACGTCGTGTGCCTTTTTTTTTCTTCCTTTTTCCACTCCACGGCAGATTTCCCGCGACTCTTTTACGGAAATTTAGAACCTGGGAGAATTTCTCGATCTTTGAGAATGTCCGTGCGCACGCGCGCGCGCGCGCGCGCGTGTGTGTGTGTGTGTGTGTGTGTGTGTGTAGGTGTGCGCGGCGAGAAGAAGAGCAAAAAAAAATGAAGAAAAACACGGATGAGGCGCGACACACGCAGCCTTGGTGGGCCCCCGAGATAGCGGCAAATAATACGTAACGACGAACGTGTCCTGCTCGTAAAGCAATAGCAGCACGTGTAGTTTTGTACGACGGGTCTTTTGTTGGTGCAACGTTATTTTTTTTTCTTTATTTCTTTTTTTTTGCTTTTGGTTAACAATGATCCAGAGAGAGAGAGAGAGAGAGAGAGAGAGAGAGAGAGACCGAGAGAGAGAGAGGGACATGGGGGAAGGGGGCGATATGTAGGCCAAAGAGAAGTTGTACAATTTTGTAGCTCCAAAGAGACCTGACGTTGAGAAAGCGCCCTCCCCCCTCTCCCGACGCAGCCTATATTTGCACGACAACGACATGGGAACTCCCTATATATATACATACACTTTAATTCCTATAAAATCCAAAATATAGATAAATAAAAGCCAAATATATCTCAAGTCGACCCCCCCCCCCCCCCCCCCTCCATGCCCCACACCAGGCCCTTTTTTGCTTTCGAGTGCTTATGCCCCTTTGTTTTTCTGTTCTTATATCCTTTTTTTGTTTATCTTCATTTGTATTCCTTTATCAATTTAAAAAAAAATATCTTCGTTCCTTCTCCTCTCTCCGGCCCTTTTTGCTTCGTGCGTACTTTCGCCCTTCTCTCTTCCCTTTCCTATTTTTCTCCCTCGTTTGATTTTAACTTTTTTAAATTTATTTTTGTTCATTTTATTCCCGTTTCCCCCGTCTTCATCCTTCAGCCCTTCTTGCTCTTGGGCACTTACGAACGTCTTTTTATTTTTTATTCCTATTTTCTTACCTCGATTGTTCTTTCTTTAACTTTCTTTTTGTTCGTGTATATATATATATATATATATATATATATATGTATATTTTATTTTTTATTTTTCAATTTTCGTTCCTCTGTTTTTGTAATGTCCTGCAGTCGGTTCGCACGCGATCGAGCGGTCAAAGCGTGCGAGTCCTCGCCAGATGCGCGATTCGTATAAATGTGTACGCGCGAGCGGAGACTCGCTCGAGCGAGACTCTCACGGAGCGCCTCCTGACGGACGCTCTCGGCGAAACGGTCTCTCTCTCTCTCTCTCTCTCTCTCTCTCTATTATATATATATGATCGTGTGTACGTATGTGTATATATAATTAATGTTTCACTAGGACTCTGGGTAGTTTTTTTTTCTTCTTCTTTTTTTTTGCTCTTTTCATGGGAACGGACGTCCCCGGGGACTCACGGCGTCGTTAACCAGCCGGATAGCGAGAGTCTATATATTCCGTATAGTTGCAGAATGACAGGGTAAAATTTACCGTAATGTTCATTCCGCGGTGTCTTCCTCCTTGGCCGCAATGATTATTGGGAGGCTTGGCCAAGCAGCGTTTCAATTTTTTTTTTTTCGAATTATTTATTTATTTGCGTTCGTTTGGATTACCGACTGATTTGGTGCGGTTTTCTTGACGCGAGATCGATGCCGATTTTTTTCGAAAAGAAATCTTTTGCGAGGAAGGCAGAGGAGCGAGAGGGGGGGGGGGCAAGTCCGTTGGGCAAAAGCATACGAGAGTGATGGTTGATGGATGAGGAGGTGGGGGAGAGGGGAGGAGAGAAGGGAAGCAATTTAGAGAACAGGCAAGGAGAACGCGCGACCGTGGCTTAGTGGGACGCTGACCACGACTCACGGGCCATCCGCACAGGGGACGAGGAACTACACCTCGATGAACACGGCACGACATTCTCCTTGCTCCTCTGCAGTTCTCTCTCTCTCTCTCTCTCTCTCTCTCTCTGTCTCTCTCCCTCTCGCTTTGCGAAATTGCAATTCCAATTCCAATGCCTGAGTCCAATTTTCCAGAATTGTCGAGTAATTTTAAGCTTACGGAGGAAAAAAAAAAAGGTACCGTGATATTCGTAATCAGCGGAAAATTTCCGATCGTATAGACCCTCCATATGGTGTAAAAGTCGTAAAAATATTTGTTCAACTCTTTTTTTGGTCGCTTTTGTGATATTGCCAAAAACGTTAATTTCAAACAGCCGTAACGCCGGTTCTGTTCGAGTGACGGAGATTTAATTGGAGGATTTTTAAAATGGATTTTTGACAGACTCAGGGAATGGCGCTGGATACATCGCGATAGTTTGATTAGGTCTCCCGTAAAGTCCACTTGAAATAGGCCAAAAAAAGTAGCAAAGTGGTAGGTATGGAAAAAATTCGCGTAAATCTCTGGTCCGACTTTGAAATTCTGCCAAAAATCGATAAATGATCGTAGCTCGATGAATCGAACGGCATTTCAAAGAGCAAACGATAACGAAGAGAATAAGCATCAAATGAAGTTCCCGATCCAAAGGGGAAAAAAATAATTGACGATTCCATGAAGGAACTCTTTTTTTTTGTCAAATTGCGAAAAAAGTTGGATTTTTTATATTTTTTTCTCACAGCTCCATTTCGATGTATTTTAACCCCATGAACACGAATTCACCATTAATATCCCTGAGAAGCGTAGATTTTAATGAAAAATCGTCATATGTGTATGAAATCGGCGAGATGGAGCGAGTGAGAGGCGGAGGGAGAAAGCTTCGCGAATGTGTCCCGGTAAGCCATGACCGATGGGGTTCGCTTACCATGACGAAGGTACCCACCTACGAAACGGGAGTGCATACACGCTCTGACGAGATCCGACTCTATTCCTCGCTTTTCTTTTCCTCCTTCTTCTTCTTCTTCTCTTCTTCGTTCCTTCCCACTCCTTCTTTTTTTACCCCGTCTCTATCGCATAACTGAGAAAAGTCAAAGTCACTAACGAAACTTCACGAGCCGCGAGCATCCACGAAAAAAAAAATAATAATAAAAGTATTTTCTTCTTCGGGTTTGTTTGGGTTTAAGATTTAAAAAAACATACACAAAATCGGTAAAACAAGTACAAAAAAAAAAACGCAAACCAAAGGGGGCTAAAAAACACGAAACGAACCCAAAAAAGGGGTAAGAAACCCAAACAAAAAGCGTGGAACAAAATTTGAAAAAAATAGCAACCCCTCAGTTGGGGGATGAAACTCTCGATCGCTTAGAGCTTTGGTACCACTGAATCGTGGTACCTCGGGTAATTAGCGATTGAGGGTGCGCCATACGTGACCCTACTTCTTTACAAAGGTCATCCTACGATTCCAAGAGGGTTGACATCCAGCCATATATATATATGTGTGTGTGTATAAACACGTTGGTTTCACGCTCGTGTGAATAATGAAATATTTCGAGTTCCACGACCGGAAACGATTATTTCGTCATTATCAATAAATTTTCTTCAGTCTCTTAGGTGGAATCTCCCTTGACCCCCGCCCCCATCACCCCCCCGCAAGCGATGACCCTCGGAAAGCCAAATCACCCTAATATCCATTACCGCCACGGTTAACAAATGTTCTCTTTTTTTTTCTTCCCTTTCGCTTCTTCTTTTTCTTCGGTTTTCCGTTTTTGGATAACATGGTGATTGGTTGGAGAACACTGATTTAGGGACAGTTGGTTCGGGATAAAAAGAATTAATAAAAATGTCGTAGAAAATAAATGACCAAATAAATAAATGAATAAATAAGAAAATACACAAATGAATAAATAAATAAAAATATAAATAAATATATATATCAGCAATATTGTCATTTTCAAATCTCAGAGCTCAGACATAACGCGACAAAAAATATACTTTACCATAAGGTTTCGAGAACCACTCGAACTATAAGCTAAAAAAATGGATAATTGAAAGAAAAACAAAATTTGGGTCTCTCGGTTAAAATTCCGGATTTGACCTTCTCGTTACCTTGGCTATTGAACCCAAGGTTAAATTGAGCTTATTTGAAAGACTTTTCATTTGTTGTGCGCTACTCTCTGTGATGGCAGCTGGTGAGACTTTGAATGGGAAACCCTATGTATGGATATGTATCTCTAGAGAAAGAGAGAGAGAGAGAGAGAGAGAGATGTTCGAGGAACAGTTATGCAACGAGACTCGCTATGAATATGTAGAAAAATAACAAATGAAGATCGCTGGACAAAGGAAACGATGACGTAGAACTTGCCGCGTGCGTCTTTATTAGAATCTCTCTCTCTCCCTCTCTCTCTCTCTCTCTCTCTCTCACTCATATACACACACACTCCCTCTCTTTTATATTTTTATTATATTTTATTTTCTATCTTATCGCATCGTGAATCCTTTATTTTGTTTTAATATCGAATGCTTGTTTCTTTAAATTTGGGTTTTAATTTTCTATATCGAATCCTTATTTTCGTTAACTTCTATTTATTTTTCTTTCATAACGAATCCTCATTTCTTTAATGTCTGTTTATTTTTGTGTAATTTCATAATCCTTATTTCTTAAATTTCAGCTTACTTTTGTCTCACATCGAATCCTTATTTCTTTCATTTCGATTTATTTTTGTTTCATGTCGAAACCTTATTCCTACAGCTTCTATTTATTTTCGAATCTTTATTTCTTTAATTCTCGTTTATTTTTTATTTTATAAAAAATTTTGAATTCTCTAATTTCTTGTTAATGCGTTTCTCATATTTTATCTCTTACTTTATATTTGCCCGAGAATTTTACTAGGACATAATAAATGTTATCAATCAATCAATCAATTAAAATCTCTCTCTCTCTCTCTCTCTCTCTACACACATATATATTTTTTTTTACATCTCACGACGCTTCCCCATGCAATACACAATAATTGCGCATACGTATTATTGCGCCGTGTCAAGAAAAAAAAAAAAAAAAAAAAGTACAGAAGCGCGTGGTGTTTGCGCGAACGTCAGCCGGGCGCCCGCGTTTTGCGCGTCGAGTTTCTACGTGAGTGCACTTCGAAATCTTCCCGAGTATCGAGAATAAGAAATATAGTCGTGCTTCTTCGTTTTTTGTTTTTCTTTTTTCTTTTTTTTTTTTCGTTTCACGTTATTTGGTTTTTTCCTCGTTTTGTTTGGGTTTCTCGTTTTTAATTATTCCTTTTATTTTTCTCTCTTTATTCGCGCCTCTTTTATCTCGACTTTGCACTTGGCACATACTGGCGGCTTATCGTGGCAAGATCGCGTGTATTCCTGTACTTGTGTGTATGTGTGAGTATGTATTGCACACACACGCACACACATCGGAGAAAACCGGCTTGATCGAACGTGTGCGGGAATTTATGAATACGTATGTATAACGCGCGGCCGGAAGTCTCTGCCCACGTAACAAGAGCCCGAGGAACGTACGCCGGATCGAGGAACCGCTTGGCGGCCGAAGAATGGAAGGAGAACGTGGGGAAAATGTTTTTTTTTCCTTGGTGCATAGTCGATGGGAAGTTGATGGAAAATCAATGAAGAGTATAGCTTGGGGGAGGAGGGTAGAGGGAATCATTAATTTTCTTCAATCTTCTTCGTGGTTTGTTCCTTTCGGAATGTTTTATCATGATCTTCTGCTGATCCACCTTCGTCGTGTGATTTCTCCTTCGATTTCTTCGAGTTCATTGCTAAATTTATGACAATCCTCTCGTCCATTTTGGCCTTCTTGTCATTATTGGTCCTAAGAATCTTCGGTCTTTTGCTTCGTTATCTTCTTGGTCTGCTTCTTGGTCTTTTTTGTTTGGACGTTCTTCCTCTCGTTAGACTCCTTGATGCTCCTGGTCTTTTTGCTCTTCTCCTTCATCTTCTTGCTCTTCTCTTCCTTCTTCATCTTCTTGCTCTGTTTCTCCTACTTCGTCATATTTTTGGTCTCCATCTCCTTCTTCATCTTCTTGCTCTCCACTTTCTTCATCTGCCTGCTCTACTCCACCTCCATCTTAATCTTCTTGATCTTCTCCTCCTCCTTCATTTTCGTGCTCTCCTCCTCCTCCTTCGTCATCCGTTTGCTCTCTACCTTCTTTATTTTTTAGCTCGTCAACTTCTCCTTCTTCATCTTCTTACTCTCGTCCTCCTTCTTCGTCATCTTCTTGCGCTCCTCCTCCTCCTCCCTTTTTATCTTCTTGCTCTATTCCGTCTCCTCCGTTATCTTCTTGCTCTCCTCCTTAATCTTATTGCTCTACTTCACCGTCTTCGTTATCTTCTTCCTCTACTCCTTCCCCTTCGTCATCGTCCTGCTCTATTCCTTCGCCTTCTCTATCGTCTAGCTCTCCTCCTTCTTCATCTTCTTGCTCTTCTTCTCCTCCTTCTTTATCTTCTTGCTCTTGCACTACTTCTTCTTGCTCTACTCCTTCTTTATTTTCTTGCTCCTCTTCTCCTCCTTCATGTTCTTGCCCTCCTTCTCTTCATTGTTCATCTTCTTGCTCAGCTTCTTCGTCTTCTTCTGCATTTTAATCTTTCTGCTTTCCTCCTTCTTCATCATATCTTCCCCTACTTCTTCTTTAATATCTCCACCTCCACCTCCTTCTTCATCATCTCCTCCGCACCTTCCTCATCATTCCTCCTGCCCCCGCCGTCAAGGATCTCTAAACAAAAACGGACGGACGGACGTGGCGATAAATAACAAAAGCGAGAACGAGTGAGAAAAGCGAACGGACGTGGGAGAGCGAGGGGGGCAAGGGGGGAAATCGCCGGTAGTCAACTGGTCGGGATCGCGCTCGGGAATTTGGTCGTTGTTAACGTGGCACTGCGCATCACCGATGCCGGGCAGGAAACGGGAACAGGCCTCGCGAGGGCTCTCTGATGCACACACTTTTGTATATCGCTTCATACCGCAAGGGCATAACCTTCGCCGGAATATTCGCCACTCATTTTATCCTTCAACGTACTCTCCGCCGGCACGGAAGAAAAAAAACTATACACACACACACACACACACACACACACACACACACACACACACACACACAGACACGGAAAAAGGCGCGACGGTTGCGGCACTATCGTATGCGAACCCTTGGACGCGGTTGGTTGACCTTCTCGAGTTCTCCGACTCTGATACATTCCGAGTGTACGCGACTTGATTTCCATGTCCTCAAGGTCAATAGATCATTCGTATCGGCTTATCAGGTCGTCCAAACGGAGCCAAATTGTTCGCCAGGCTCTCAAGGTCACTCGGAGCCTACACCTTACAATTTCGAACTCCTCAAGGTCACGAGTTCAAATGACCCGTGGTCCAGCTCCTCCAAAATAAAGTGAAACTCATTGGCGATGCAACTCGTCAATGAAAAAGAAAATTCTCAAAAATATATTGAAATTTCGAGGCAACCTTCGGAGCTTATTGTTCCTCGGTGCATAGCGCTGTCCCCGTAATTGCACGGTGAGTGCAGTTCTGTGTTCCTTCGTATTATCGGACTCTTCCATTATCGCGATAATATTTTCCAATTAGTACTTCATTTTTTTAAATTTACCTCGTACTTCTCTATTGGACTCAATGGTTTACCTTTTTTCGCAATATTTTTGCTCCAATTGATATAATTACAGTTGTCAAATTGCGAGTCGTTTGAGCGTGCGTTTCTCGTGTCCGATAAGATAAAATTGCTTCTCTTGCGTCACAACGGGAAAATAAAAGGGACGCCTACACAATGTGGGGCAAAAGAATTCAAAGTTTTACATAATTTTCGTAAATTTTGGTTCTTTATTTATTTACTCACTTATTCATTCAATTATTTAATTTCTTTACGTTCCATGTACTCACCTATTTATGTTTTTTTTTTAATTATTCATTCATTTATTTAGGAATTGCTCTGGTTAAAAAATAATTTATATACATTAATTTTTGTTTATTTTCAATTATTATACTAATTTTTTTATCAACCACTCAGGCTTGTTTTTTTTTTCTTAAAATTATTTATTCATTTATTTATCTAGGCTATTGGGCTCTGTGAAGAAAATTATTCCCCGACGATGAACGTCGTACCCCATGAATATTTAGCTCAGCCGATTCCCTAGCTTTTCCTCTCACTGCCTGCCGATATTTTAATATTCCCGTTTTATATTTCGTCTAATGCCGAACACGCCGCCGGGCGAAATCGACTTTTGCTTCATCGCGTATTCAGCAGTCCTCATCTACGAACGCCGCACCGATCACCACTCCAGGGGTAAACGATTGAATTAAAAAAATATGCATAAAGAAAGAAAAAAAAACTAAAATCGAGCGAATAAAAAATGATGAAAGCGCAATCGTCAAAAGCGAAGCACTTCTTTTTATCGCAGATCTTTACAAGCCGAGTCTTTGAGTGCACGCCAAGGTTTTTCTGAGTTTGTCCAGTATGAGCGGATCAATGTTTTCAGTCCGTCAAGCCGGAATTTCACGTTTTCGTGAAATTTAATTCCGTTTATATATCCACGAGGGCCTTCGCCGTAAACGTAACGATCGCGATGGTAAAATTTTCCTTTTTCGCTCCCACGACTCGGAATATATCGAGGAAAGGCTTGGACGCAAGCTTGGCTATAACCGATGGATTGCGTACACTCCCGTCATCCATTCGACCATCCATCCATTTTTACTACCCGCCGTTCGATCTCTATATATATAAATTTAGATGTATATATATAGATGGGTGGTATGTACACTCACACGCACCTATATACATGTGTGCCTGTGTATGCATAACCCCTGGCATAGGTACGGCGTAGTCGATACGTTAGCCCCGGTGGCTCGGAAGCGATACCGGAATACACGGGGAGGTGAGGCAACGGCGCGCTGCCGTTCTAAAGGGCATCGACGGGCGCAATAAAAGTCCGATATAGAATGCTAAGCTACTACGAGTGTTACGGTTCACCACGGTTCGTTCACACTCGGAGCTTCCGCGCTTCCCAAAGACAATGAAAATATTCCCATAAATACACTTTCTCATTGAAACGAAACAAAACGAAAAAACGAAAAAAAAAAATAGCGAAGAAAAAAAGAATTCACTGAGTAATTTTATCTCCTAGGTAATGTCGAAGTATAATAATAATAATACGCTAATGATTATTGGCTCTATGCATAATTGCGTGAATGAAAATCGAGCAAATTTCAAACGCGAAATATTTACAAAAAAAAACTATTGTGATTCAAGTATGTTGCATTCTGTTCAATGGCTTTCTGCCATCTCTCCTACGAGCTTTATTGTTCCCATCTTTCATAGAAGTCCTGAGATCTTTCAGGCAAACAAAGTCATCCAAGTGGCTTGATAATGGTAAAAAGTGCAATTTATAATGATGAATGATAACAGCGTGTACTTGACAATTTGATCGATAAATCGTAAGAATAATTGATAAATGGAAACTGAAAATTCGAAATAAAACAGAGAGAAGCTTTATCGCTGATTTGTTTATATCGCGTTACTTCGGCTGATTTCTTCGGCCCGGGGGGGGGGGGGGGGGCTAGAGGGGGTTGATGTCTCGCGCTTATCCCACGGTTGTAAATATCGATAAAAGGTCACCTCTCTGCCCACCACCCCTCGAAGTAAGTCTTGCCGCGGATGGCAGGAAGACGAGCGACTTCTTCATCCGCACTCTCGAGCAAACGTGAAATATATGGGACACACAGACATACGTACACACACATATTATTATATTATATATACATATATAGTATATATGAGAGAAGTCGGTCGTCCCTGATGCCGCCTTTGTCGGGCGCCTTATATATGCTTATATATATATATATATATATATATATACACCAAGAGGAACTTCCCTCGCTTTTTCACAGAGCAATTAGAAAGAGATTTATTCGCTGCGGCACGCTCTGCCCGCTCCCGCGAAGTCGCGTGAGTGCGCGCGAGCACCGATACCGATTTCGCGATATATATATATATATATATATTTATTTATTTATTTATTTAGGAGAGAATATCGGGATTGCAGTGAGGGGGAGCTGAAAACGAAATAATTTGATTTATTTTATTTTAATACGCTGTTTGAATAATTTTTTTTTTATCAATATGCTTCATCAATATCCTCTTCCGAATTTTGATCTGTTCTATACGAAATTCTCATCTACGTTGTATCGTTTTTTTTGGTCTTCAATTTCTGTCGTTTCCGCTATTTTCTTTTAATTTGTTTTCATTTTCTCTTATTTTATTTGTATATCTTTTTCACTCGTCGTTACGAGGGATATCGAATTTTCTCCGTGTCTCGGGCGTGAGCAGGGCCCCTGGAGCGCGGTTTTATAATGAACTCGTTTTGACGTGACGCCGCGGCGCGCCGCGCCGCGTCACGTGAAACGGACGAGTCAAGCGCGGAGTGGCCCTCGACGCGCGATCAAACGCCGCAAACACTCCAGCCCGCGTATCCTGTTTCGTACTAATATATATATATATATATACCTAATATTATAAATAATAAAAAATAATAGTCAAAAAATAATATAGTAATAATTATAATTATAATTAAAAAATCATATCAAATGCTTTACAGCTTACAATTTATTATATAAATATTAAAAATCATTGTTAATATTACGTGAATTCGAAGCTGTTCGAACAAAAAAACCTCAGCCCATTAAAAGCATAAATATATAAGTATACACATTTCTTTATAATTCATAATTTAATTATACATACATTTATATTTGATAAATTATTTGCGCGTTTAAAAAAAATCCAGCGTAAATGGAAATTTTTCGAAATTTTCATGTAACCATTTGGACAATGAAAAAAAACGAAATACAGGTAATTCATATTGCCTCGAATTCTGTGATACAGAATGAACTTCGAGTCTAGAAGGTGCGTGCCCCTCCCCCGCCCACCCCCCTCTCCTAGTGGGCCCTTGCCCTTCGTCCACAGCATGCAGAGAGTCGGTAACGCATTCACGCGGCACACACACACGCACGTAAGCGAGAGATACACTCGTCCTCACGCGCGGCATCGTCTTGGGCCTCTGGCCCCTGCTCCTCGCACACCTCCCTCTCGCTCTCCTTCATCACGGAGAGCTGGCCCTCGGATCGTCTTCTACCATCGTCTTCCCGACTTAGTTAATTAAAGTAACCGTACGGTTTTTTGATTGACGCATGCTCGCCCACAGATAGATTCACGGGATTATAAGGAGGCGGAGAGAGCGAGAGAGAGAGAGAAGAGAGAAAGCTCGCCCGCGGTAAAAAGGGAAGGGAAAGATAGACAGAGAAAGAGAGAGAGAAAGGTGAAGAAAAAACGATGAAACGACGTACACGAAGTAAAAACGTCCTCGGGGCGATTTTACGCAATCTCGAAGGATTTTTCTCCCCACCCCCGCTGTCTACAGGCTGGAAACGTCCGAAGGATCCTTCCTGCCCCCCCGCAAACATGGCGTCCTCTACGCTAAGAATTCGTTACTTTTATTTTTCTTTCCCTCCATTTTTATTTATTTATCTTTTTCCCCGCTGGACCATTTTACCCCACATGCACGTATTATTGTCGAGCCATGTGGTGCAACAGTTACGCGAAGTCGTGTTGCCAAATATAAAGCTAACGAGCTACCTTTTGTTGTCAGCCCAGAAAAACAATAGGAAAATAATAATAATAATAATAAAACCAACAACAAAAATAATAACAATCTAAATGTAAAAGTGGCTTAATATATCTGAAAAAGATATTTAATATTATTAAATTAAAATATTAACAAAAAATATTGGAGAGAAGGGAGAGAGAGAGAAAGAGAGAGAGAGAGACTCCTCGATGTTGTGGGAGTTAGTGATCTCCGGAGTGTTATCTCGCGTGCCACGTCTACGTGACCATCTTGAAGAGGAAGGAGGCAAAAAAAAAGTCACGTTACGAAACGAAATTGTAATTCTCCTTCTCGTCCTGGAGAGCTCGCTCTACGCGATTATCATCGCGTAATTTTTTTTTTTCCTCTTTCTGCCGCGTCTCACTGTCCTTTCCATTCGCCAGGCAGGGAAATTACAGCGTCGCTGCTGACGCGATGTTGCTCGTGCAAACTCTTTCTCTCTCTCTCTCTCTCTTGGATTTTGCTCTGGAAGTGTCAAAAAACAACGAAGCGCGATAATTTTTTTTTTATTTTCGTATTTTCACCTAGGTAGCTTGGGTGGCCGATGTTGTCACTGTGAAATTCATAATGAGGTTAAAATTTCCGATTGAATCGAGTCCTTGAACGTCCCGATAAGTGAATAATTAAGGATTTGGCCATTTTTTTGTGTCTCGGGAACGTTGGGTTTTTCGTAACACAGCGCTGATGGATTACGTCCGGTTGGACATTTTTCCCTGATCAAAAGAATCTATTTTCATCGCCTCGAACGTCGAGGTAAAATGGTACTCAAAATGGCCACTGACAGCACTCCGGATTAAAAAAAAAAGTCGCCAAAAATCGACAAATTGTCGTAGCGCGGCGAACGGAAGCTGCAACGAGTGCGCAGCCCATGGCGCCCAGAGCAATTAGATTGATCCAAACGGTCGTGGCGTTAAGGCCGTTTGAGTGGGACCATCGATTTCTCGTGCACGGAAAAGAAGCGCGCAAAGCAATCATTTTTATTTCTTTCTTTCCCTCTCTTTATTCGTGCATCTCTCATTCGTCCGAGCCTGTAAGATACAACGCTTGCTTTATAAATAGAACTTCCGGTGGTTATCGAGGGTACTGATCGAGTTCTTCGCTTTTTTTTTAAATCCTGTTGCAGGTGAAAATCTGGTTCCAGAACAGGAGAAGCAAGTACAAGAAGATGATGAAAGCGGCGCAGCAAGGCGGCGGTGGAGGTGGCGGGCAACACGGTAGTTTACTAGCCGGTGGAACGGCACTGCCCGGCGGACCGTCGCCACAGCCCGGTCAACCTGGTGGCCTAATGCAAGGAGGTAAATTCTAAGCGTTCCGTATATCCGCGATCCATTCTATTAAGAACAGCGCCAAACTTAGAAGAATCACGATTACCCCGCGATAGCACTCAAACTGTCCTATATTTGTCTAGAGGCAGTCAGAAGTAGCACTCAAATAATTCCGAAGCACTCCGTCAGCACTCAAATAATTCCGAGGCATTCACAGGCGAAAAGAAATAATTTTGGGTCATTAAAATAATTCAGAGGCACTCAGACGTGTACTAAAATAATACACGAGCACTCACAACTGCACCCAAATCATTCAGAGGAACTCATGAGTGCACTCAAATAATTCAGTTGCACTCAGAAGTGCACTAATATAATTCTAAGCCACTTAGAAGTGCGCTCGAAAAATTCACAAGCACTAACAATTGCACCCAAATAATTCATAGGCACTCAATTAATTCAGTGTCAATTATAAGTGCACTCAAATATGTCGGAAGCATTCAGAAGCGCGCTCAAATAATTCAGAGGCACTGAAAAGTGAACGGAAATAATTTGGAGGCACTAAAATAATTCAGAACCACTCGGCGGTACACTCAAATCATTCCGCGGCACTCACGAATGCACACGAATAATTCAGAAGCACTGAAAAGCGGGCGCAAGCTTTTGTATAGTCGCGGGGGTGTTTGTCGAACGATATTCATCCGAAAAAAAAAAAAATTCTAAAAAAATTGGTTTTCTTTTGTTTTTGTTTGTTTTTTTGGTTGTCTCGTTCCTCCCGAAGGCGGCGGAAGTTCCGTGTCGGGGAGTCCGACGACGGGTTACCTCGGCGGCATGGGACCCGGTGGTGGTGGACACACACCCGGAAGCTCGAGTCCCGGAAGTGAGATGTCGCCGCAGCACAACGAGAGCCCACCCGCGCCATCATGGCCCGGCGAAATGAAACACCATCCGCATCCCCACGCGCCACCCCACACCCATCATCATCCCCATACGCCCGGTCATCATCCACCCCCGCCGCCGCCCCCGCCACATCACGCGGGATACATGCCCCAATATTCGTGGTACCAGGCAGATCCTAATCCAGGATTACTCACGTTAGTATATTCTCTCTCTCTTTTATCATAATTTCTTTTGTTTTGTTCAAAACTGCAATATATTATTATTATTATTATTATTATTATTATTATTATTATTATTATTACTGTTGTTGTTATAGTTGTTATTGTTCACTACTATTATTTTTATTACTGTACTATTTTTTACTATACGATCATTAATGTTATTATTTTTATTTTTATCCTAAAATTATTATGATCATTATTATTATCATAACTACAACCTGAAAACAATTGATATAATTGTTATCAAATTATTATCTGAAGACGAGTAGTCCATTTAAATTTACCAAATATATACTTAAAGATGAATTTTAATATAAATTTTTAATGTTAAATCTTAGTGAAAAAAAAATTCACTGTTAAATACGAGTCGAACAAAATAGAATACAGCACGGTCAATTATTTTGAAATACGATTTAGAGAAAATATAGGGGAAAAAAGGAAAACTGATCAATAAATGATGGAATATTACGAGTGTAAATTCTCATATAGGGACGGTTGGTGTTTTTGATCAATGTTACAGGGTGTGGCCTGCGGTCTAACGAAGTAACCGCGAGCCTGGCCCGAGATTCGGGAAAACGCAATCATCGTCGACGTCGTCGTCATCGCCGTCGTCCTCGGCATCTTCGTCGTCTTCGTCGTCTTCGTCGTCGTCGTCGTCGTCGTCGTCGCTTCTGCTGCAGAGCTGTCCGGAGAAAAAGGCGAAGCGAACGGTAGCGAAGAAGCGAACGTGCCAGCGAGCTCTAAACGCGAGGGTCGCAAGCGCTCGGGCGCACGCGCGCGCAACCCCCTCAAGTGTGAACATGCTGTGAGAAATACGTTAGACCTTATTATAAAAGCGAAAGAGACGAAAAAAATGTAGGAGGGGGAGTGAAGGTGTGAGGGTCGAAGCACAACTAGCGAACGTGGCTCAAGAATGAAAAAATGTACTCTCTCTCTCTCTCTCTCTCTCTCTCTCTCTCTCTCTCTCTCTCTCTCTCTCTCTCTCTCTCTCTCTCTCCTCTCCTCTCTCTCTCTCTCTCTCTCTCCCTCTCTTTCTCTTGGCGTGAAAAAGTGTACCGGATGCTTCGAAAGGGCAAGAGAAAAAGAAAAATGTTCCTCGATGGGAGAGCGATTTTTTCTTTTTTTTTCAACGCGCGGAAAATTTAACGGTGGCGAAAAGAGACAGAGAAAAAAAATACTTGGAGCGCTCTCTCTCTCTCTCTCTCCCGCGAGCGAGCGAGCGAGACCGAGAGAGAGAGAGAGAGAGAGAGAGAGAGAGAGAGAGAGAGAGAGAGAGAAAGAGAGAGAGGTTCTCTTACGCTGGAAAAGAGCGCGACCTACTTCGTGTTCGCAATCGTGTATGACGCTCTGTACTATGGTCTCTCTCTCACTCTTGCGCGGTGTCCGGCTCCCCCCGGCCACCCCACTCTCCGGCGTCAACTCTCCGGTAGATCGCCGCCCCCCCCGCCGCCTTGCCCAAATGAGCCGCGCGACGCATGCCCGAGACCGCAGCGCCGCGATCTTCCCCCCGCCACACGCCCGCCGCTGTGCAGCGCCGCGCTCTACCCCCCACCACGACTACCTCCCACCATTCGCCCTCGCGCGACTCCCTCGGCCGCGACGGAGACAGAGCCGAGACGACGGAGCTGCCGGACGCGCTTTAGACGCGAATGCGACAACGACACAATGATAACGCGATTCTGCATCCATGAGAGAGAGAAAGAGGCAGCCTTTTGGAAAAAATTTAATCAAAGAAAAAATGTAATAGAAGAATTTTTTAAAATTAAAACCAAAAATTTAATTGAAAAAAAAATTATTCGAGGCCCCTTTAAATGTTGTTCTGTTCATTCTGAGAAAGAGAGAGAGAGAGAGAGAGAGAGAGGGACATCCCGAGGGGATGTTCGAGTAGAATTTTTTCCTGACGTTACTAGTCCCGGGGCAGAAAAAGAAAAATATAAAAAATAAACCAGGCCGAGACAAATCGCATTATTCGTCCTCGGTCTTGCGAGACTGATCGTCGAGGAAAGAAAAAAAAAACATTTTTTTTTTAAAGATAATAATTCAGCCAACATGAATTCTTTATTTGATTTTATTTGCTCTTTGTCTACCTCGACGTCGAACAGTCTCAAAAATTTTGTAAATAATTTTAACGGGAATTGATGGGAGATACGATGCACCGGGACCGTACGACGAAAAAAAAAAGGCATACAAAAAAAAACTACACACACACATACACATACACACACTATTTAGTTAATTAAGTCGTAAGTGGATCTGTGTAAAATATAACTTCGTGATCTAAGATTGTAAAGAGACAAATGAGAAAGAGAGTGAGAGAGAGAGAGAGACAGAGAGAGAGAGAGAGGGAGAAATTATAATTCTACGCGTATACGAGAGGGAGAGAGAGAGAGAGAGAGAGAGAGAGAGAGTGCGAGAGAGTGACAGATAGAGTGAGTGAAAAAAAAACGGATGCGTCGTGAAAAAAGAAATAAATTGAATTAATTCATCCGGCCCACATTTATTAATTCTCCCAACATTGCTAGAACTTTACGTTTTTTTTCTCACCGCCAAATTTCAATCGATTCCTTTTCTTTTCCATTCTTTATATTTCAAACACAATTCAATTTCAAAGAAAATTTGGTTTACTAGAAAATTGGTTCTCACGTTCAAATTGAACTTTGCACATAAGTAATATTTATTTATCGGGTGAATTTATTCGATTTTTCTTTTTGCACGACGTCCGATACGTGGAACACAAAAAAAAATGTACACAAACACACACAGACGCGTTTGAGAGAAAGGCAAGAGCAACATGTCGTCTATTATGGTATTAACTAGCGAAACTCCCACCCCCATCCCCCAACCCCGCCACTCTCCTTGCCCTCGATCCTTTCCAAAACTGCATCCTCCCCTCCCCCTTCACTTTTCCATTTTCCCCTCGTCCGTGTTGTCCTCGTCCTTGTAAGAATATAGATATTATAAAAAAAAGGAAGAAGGCGAAGAAGAAAAAAAAACAACTAAAATACCTTAACTATGATTACTATTGTATAAAATATGAATAATAACTAATTAATTCAATTTAAAGAAGCGAACGGAGCGATTCTTTTTTCACCTAATTTTTGTACAATTTTTTCTCCCCTCTTTTTCTCCCCCCTCCCCATCCACTCGTCATTCCCAAAATCCCTGCGCATCCTAATGTTCCAAAATTTCAGCGAATTATTTTGACATTTAAAAATTACTCGACGTCTCCGCAAAATGAAAGAAAAAAAATGCCCAACCCAAAATCAACCGATGTTCGTACCACAATTCTTCATTGTTCTTCTTTTTTTTCTCTTTCACGTTAAGAAAAAAAAAAAAATCCCCGCTGTCCTCGAGGTCTCGAAATATTTCGTCGAAGAATAAAAAAATCCAAAAAGAAAAGGGATACAATGCTTTCGATCGAAAAAAAAAACAGAAGAAGAAAGAAAAGGAAAAGAAAGGGAAGAGAGCACGAGTAGCGCCACAAAAAGAAGGAGAAAAGGGAGAAAAAAAATGAAGAAGTGAGGCCCTTTTGAACGAGGCCCCGTTGACGCCAAAGAGAGAAGAGAGAAGCAGAGAGAGGCTCTTCTCCTCATTCATTCGGGCGGGAAACCCTCGAAGAGATTACATTCGAGTGGATGTTTATTTGGCTCCTCTCGCTCATTTCCTCACTCTATCCACCGCCCCCCCCCCCGCCCCGCTCCCTCAATCTCGTTTCATTCTTAAACTTCTATGTATATATATATATAAGAACCAGGAAGCATAAAAAATAGAAAAGAATCTCTGGACCATCCAACGAGGAAACGTGACGCGCTTCATTCATGGACCGTACAACGAATTCGTTCGTTCGAGATGCTCGACTTTTTCCGTCTGTTCTTTTTATTTTTCATTTCCTTTTAATCCACCGCGAAAATCGGATTTTCCATTCAGCTCAAATAATTTAAGAAGAAAAAGGCAAAATGTAAGTAAAATTTCACATGTATGTTTTATATAATATAATTATTTTAAATATGCAAACAATACTGTCGACAATGCACATTATAAATTATTATAAATATTTAATCTTATTATTGCATTGCAAGTGTATTATTTTATTACTTTATGAAACTTTTGATTATTATTGTATGAAAGATAAAGTAAAAATATGTGCATACAATATTGTAATTACATATACGATACAAGATGTGAGTATTTCACGCGATGATCCACCAATTACATCGGAATATGATATTGCATATTCATTTTTTATTGAATTAGAATTATCATTTGTGGACGTGGATAAAAATAATCCGTGAAAGGATAATTATATTTTTTATTATTTTAAATAATAAATATTTTTTATTATTTTAAATACCCAACAGTTATAATATTACAACCATAATCTATAATGCATTATACGTTAAATATAAATGTAAGATATTTATTTATTTTGTTATAAATATTAGAATTTTTCAAAAATGTTTGTACAATATTACAATTATTTGGAATACGCGATGTAAAATATTTTATACGATAAAACCAAATATATAATAGACAGTATTGATGATTCATTTTATATCGAATTATATATATGCTTTATATTTTATAATATATATATATATATATATATATATATATATATATGTATAGCATGCTCGATAAGGGTAGAAATAGACGAAAAAAAAACATTCTTTGCCTTACGTGGCAATCTGGATGTCCAGGTGGTTATATATATATATATATATATATATATATATATATATATATCGCAGGGACAAAGGTCTGAGAGGAGAAAAGGAAAACGGACGTAAGTACCACGCCTTACGTATCGTATGGCAATATTAGAGAAAGGTCGCGCAAGGGTTGGAACGACGAGGCCAACGTAAAACCCTGAAAGCGCACGGGGGTTGATTCTTTTTCTTCTTTTTTTTCCTCTCGTTTTTTTTTTATATTCTCCGAAGACTTTGTTTCGTTCGTGACAATTTGTTGCACGGACAAACATTTTTCTTTTCTTAATACAAACTGTAGAAACTTATTTTTTTTCCGTCATTATTGGTTTTATTTTTTCAACAACATTATTATTGTTATTCGTTTGATTATTTTTCTAATATCGCTGCTGGGCCATTATCATAATTTTTTTCTTTTTTCGATTCGTGCCGCGATGAACGAGTGGATGAATAATTTAGTTGGAAATAATTTAACCGCGATTTGTCGTAATCGAGAGAAAAAGTAAATCGTCGACGCAGACGCGAGAGACAAATATAAGGTACGATTTGGCCCGGCGGACTTTTGTTTAAATATTTACACTAAGTGTGCTTGTGTGTGTGTGTAAGTGTGGGTGCACAAGTGCCGGATCGTAAAACATTTGGAGAAAGAGGGACAATAGAAAGAAGCAAAAAAAATAAATAAATAAAATGAGTGCGAAATCATGGAAGATTGGCGGCTATCGATGTGTATGAAAAGTTTTGGAAACTTTGCTCGTTTCGTTTGTCTCGCTGAATTTTTTTTTTTACCCACGTACTTCTTTTCATTGCGACTACGAGAGTGAATGTGAAAAAGAAAAGAGGCGACAAAATCCCAGACCGTTTGACAATCGACTGGCCACCTCGGGTGTTTATATTAAGCCCGAAAAAGAAAAAGAACCGGAGCATAGACTCGAGCCAGCACGCGATATTATACTCGAAAGTACAATAATAAGCTCTGAAATATTCACGAGACTTTTTCGTAGACACTATTCCGTACTGCGAGCAATCGAGAAAAAATTCGTGAAATTTTTTCTTTCTCCGCGGTATTTTTTTCGTTGCCCCCCCCCCCCCCCCCCCCCCCCACCCGCCTTCTCTCCTCGTCGCGAAGCTACGGAAAATTTTGCTGCGTGATAAAAATTGGTGAAATTACTCGGACGAATATAAATTGAGGTAATAGTGAGAGACAGCGAGAGAGAGAGAGAGAGAGAGAGAGAGAGAGAGAGAGAGAGAGAGAGCACAAAGAAAAAATAAATCGCGAAACGTCCGAACAGGGAATGTGTTAAAAAAATATGAACTTCAAATACCAATCTAGAAATTAAATAGGAAAATAAAGAATAAAAAAAGAAATAAAATTCACTGCGAAGTCAAAAGTTCAAATAAAAATGACTGAAGGCAACTGAAAAAAAAATCAAAAAACGGTGTCTCATTTTATTCCGAGAGTAATGTAAAAACCCCGAATAATTCGAGACGAGCTGTGTCGCGGTGGGAAAAAAATGTACGGCCGCTCTGAAATTTTTGTCTGTTTTTTTTTATTTTAATTTTTTTCTTCCTCCATTCACAATTTTTTTTTTATGCGATGACGTTTCTCGCGATGACTCTTTCCGCCGAGAGGCACGCGTGCCGCGGTATTGTTGTGAATTTCCGGTAACCGGATATCACCAGAAGCCAGATAGAGAGAGAAAAAGAGATAGAGAGAGAGAGAGATAGAGGCAGTCAGAAGAGGGGAGAAACACATTGACATTAATTTATAAAATATTCGCGACTGTACACGCCCCTCGAGCGCTATGCATGACGGTTCATAACCCTCCGAAATAACACGCCCCCGTACACGACACTGCATTCACTCACGTTTTTTTTTTCTTTTTTATCACATCTCTCTTCAAAAGAATCGGTAAATAAAAAAATAGTGAGAAAAGCGTGATATAATTTATCCTAAATGTATTTATTATTTTATTTATTTCATTTGTTTATTATTTTTTTATCACGTATTATTCAATGTCAACATTCGTAATTTCCGTTGACTCGCCATTGGCTTAAAATTCTCACCCTTATCGGATCCAAATATTTGTTGAGAAATGATAAGCATCAAAAATCCGTTGAGAGTCTATAGGGAGTGTATGACGAGCAAAGGCAATGGAGGGAACGAACCACGAGGGGTGAAAAGTCCCGTTGGGGCTGCTCCGATAACGAAACATTTTTTTTTCTTTTCGAGACACGCCCGGGATCAAGATTTCACCCTATCATCGCCTCCTATTTCACGACCTATGAATATATATATATATATATATATATTTGAAGTGTGTTTGGCCGGGTGCCACGTGCCACTGGAGTCTTTTTTACGAGACGTCATATAAAGAGAGCCCCTTTTGTCCCTGATGTGCATTGCCACACACGGAACTCTCTCTCTCTCTCTCTTGTACAGAGAAATCAACCGATCACGCGTCGAGTCGTAAAGATTCCTCTTGATGTGAAAAGAATTGGCGATGTGGAGCTGACGAAACACTCGATTAAATGTTTAACTGGTCTCCCGGGCATTCGAGTGTACGAATACGTATATTCAGTGGTGAGTTCACAGGGCACGTGATTTCCGAGGAGCGACAGTTTCGACGAGGATCTCTGACGATTTTCTCGTATTTTGAGTACCCACAAGCCATATTGAGTGCGTTGAGTGGCGATCGGTCATTTTGAGTGATCCGAGTGGCGCAAGCCTCTCCGCGGTCTTACGAAAGAATCGGAGGAATCTCGAGCTTTCGTAGGTGTCTGTAATGTTCTTTTTTTTAGTGCACGAAAGACTCTTGAGTGCAAATTTCGTAAAATTTTGAGTGCTTGGCAGAGATTCGTGAATAAACTTCGTTGACAATTCGCTTGGGACGATATGCGAGACACGGCTGGGCGGGGGGTAGGGGAGGGGCATTAGTTCGAATTGATTAGAGTTGTGTGTTCAGAGTGGCATGATCTAAGCTGATACTCGAGAATCATATCGACGTCTTGAGACTCGCACGAAAGGAGGTCATGATCGATCGTACATGCGGAGCAATGCGGGCCTATGCAAATACTGGAGGATACGTTCAACGCAGCTGGACGACGCTCGAAGACACCCGACGAAACTAATCCTCGAACGAACCGCGGGAACCATTGTGAACGATTATGATGACTGCCGATCAGGACCGGATTGTTCGAGATTGATATTCCAAACTTTGTGTGTCCAACACTAAATTTCCTAAATCAAGGACCACGTTTTCAAGGTCCAGGTCCTCCAGAATCAGGTCTGGAAGTTTCTGGACCGGTCTGGCGTCCTCGGAAGCACATTCTCCAGGTCCACATTGATCAACTTCGATATTTTAAGGCCCAGCACGTTCAGGTCCAGGTTTCCTAGATCTAGGACCACGTCTTCCATGTCCAGGTCATCCAGAATCAGGTTTTCCAGGCCTGGAATGTTCAGGACTAGGTTTCCTAGATGCAGGACCCCATCCTGTAGGTCTAGGTCATCCAAATTCCGATTTCGCAAGCCTGGAGTTTTCACGACCGTCTTCTTTGCATCCAGAATGCCTCGTTGTAATCAAACGCTCGAGATCATACGTGATGAACATGATCATCGTAGCGTGGGTTTGTTTGAATAGCAAACAGTGTTACCCCGCTGCCGCGAAAGTCTCATACTCGGTTCACGTACATTGTCGACCTTCCGTTCCAATTGCAAGCAATTAAAGCGAAGAAACGTTCGCGACAATTCGCAGTGCCGAGCTCCACCATTTGGCTCCACCGAGTTGTCTTGAACTTGTCATACCGAGCAGCTAAAATCATCGTTTCCCGCTTCGATCGCATTCGGTCTCATTGTCAAGGTCTTGAGATCCAGGTCTGAGCGTGGTTCGGAAATTTGTCGCATGGACTACATCGCACCTTCTATGTTCCCATTCCCGAGGATTCTCTACCTCGAGTGGCGCCCCGTCGAGAGGGGAGGGATTTCTCTGCGTGTGTCGGCAACGCCAGGCTGTCAGGCCGAAGAGCACCGGGTTAAATCCCTTTGACGAGGACCCGGTAAACAAGGACCATTGCAGGCTGGGACTCGAGCAGTGGAGTTCAAGAGAGAGAGAGAGAGAGAGAAAGAGAGGACCCCCGACGGTGGCAAATGCCCCCTCAGACGCGTTTAACGCGATCATCTCGAAAATCGGATTTGGTTCCATTGTGTCGTATGAAAGAGGATGACACCGTTGTAACGTTCCTCCTGCCTAGTGTCTCTTCACTATTTAAGCTACTTTGTAATGCATACCGACGCACGAGAAAACAACCGCCAGTCTTGATACGATTCCCTACGGGCTGCCCAGTTCCCCCATAAACACATGTTAACCAAATACCACATCGAGCAGGCCACATCAATACCTAGGATCATAGGCTGTTTGTGGTGCCTTTCAATCGGGATGTCAGGATTTCAGCTCTACACTGGGGATCATTGAGTTTACGACATGAACTTCCTGATAGCTGGAAACTTCCACGCGTCATTTGAGATTGCCTTATCGTGCTGATACCTTGATGAAGCAAGCCTGCAGGAATTGTCATCCGAACCTGAGTCTGGCCTCCGGTTCGTGAACAGTTTTTCGTACACACGGGAGCCAAAGTACCGTGAGCCCAAGTAGCTACTCTCTCTCTCTCTCTCTCTCTCTCTCTCTTTCTCTCTCTGTGTCTCTTCAAGCGAGATTCATCCAAGGGTAAGAAGAGAAAGAGTACGAGGAGGATAAAAAGGACGAGAAATGGCCCGACGACATCCGCGCGTGCAGTGTGGCGCGAGGAGAGCGACCGGAGTGCATGAAAAGCGTTATAGTAAGAGAACGAGAGTGAGAGGGAGAGAGCGAGCGGAAGGGAAGAGCCCACAACGTGGAAGGGGAGTGAAAAAGGAGAGCAAAAATTGTATGAGAGAGGGTGAGACGAAGCGTGGCCATTTTGTCTGGTTATTTCCAGCCGGAGACACCCGCTGTATGGATGCCACGGGGCGTGTAATCGCTAATGCCTAAAACTCCCCTTGTACGTTCTCCAACGCGAAACTGTACGAGTACCTAGAAGCGTACGTGGTAGCGAGAGAAACCGGGGATCAAACCGGGATGGCTGCACTCCCGCTAATCCACCGTCAGGCTATCCACTCGGCGTTCCACTTTTTTTTTATCCGCCACCGATCACCACCGGAGCTCACCATCCAGAAAGGGTCCATCATCGTTCGGTGTGGCAATTGGATTCTTCCATCAAGGGTGCTTGATGACGATTCTTAAGAAACGCATGACAAGCCAGAATTCAACGACTCCTGCGACTGTTGAAGACCACTCATGGTCCCGTCAACCTCCGAAGACCCAAACAAGCCTTAACATCGCTCTTCGGGCATTTGCCTGCTCCAGTAAGTCGCCTATTCTCCGAGATCTTTGGCCCTTTGCCAGTTTTTCGCGAGAGGAAACAAAAAATGAGGTACGAGGCCGAGGGAGCGGAGAGCAACGGCGGTGATGGGCCGGGAGCAAATCCGCTCGATCCGTGTCACCGGCTTCACGCTCGAGCGGAACGAGGACGGAAACTCTCGCGCAAGGACGAATCCAAAGAATGCCCGACTAGACACTCATTGGCCGTGGCTTCGATGCTGTTTTTATTTTTATTTTTTTTCTTCGCTTTTCCCCCAGATTGGACGAGAATGAAAATCCTGCGTACCTTACGGCAACGTCATCTGCTCAAGGACTTGCTCCGGTGAGCAAGCAAGGACATCGTGAAGGGCTGCTCCATCCCCCGCACCGCCATTTGATCCACTATTCAGGATTATCGTCAATTTTCAAATTGTTCATAGGAAAGACTCCGTGGGAAAGGAAGAGATCCTAGATGAGAGCATCAGGATGCCACGTAGTTGCTGTCCGGGCGTACTCGGCTGGATGGAGGATGATGCAGAAAAGAGCTCAAGGTGGAAGAGTGTGGAAGAAGAACGTGGCTGTATGGAAAGAGCCAAGAGCTTAAAGATACTCTCACACGGAGGAGATAAAGAGCGAATGCATGGAACAGAAGGCGAGAACACATTGGCCGATGCCCATTGAGCAACAACCAGAGGAATAGAGGTACTCCTCTCGTCTCTCTGCTCGCCGTCGGCCTCTGATTGTCCTTTATTGGGTTAAATTGAACTTCCTTCTCGTGATATGCGGCTCGCATCAACTCACTCTACGGCTGCTGGTTCTGTGTGCCCATGTGTGCGTGTGTATCCAGTTGCTTGGCTCTTAAAACATCTGGGTTGTGGTACGGGGTGTCCCCGAAGTAGTCTTCAAGCCACTCGAGTCTCTCTCCCTCGATCTCTCTCTCTCTCTCTCTCTCTCTCTCGCTCTGCTTGTCTCGATCAGCTTCGGCCAAGCGACTCCTTAGGTACCATCAAAACGCGATGTGACAGAAGACCTTGCAGTTATGATGCTATGATGCCTGTTCAACCATGAGATTCTTCGAGGATCCTTCGCTCTGTTTTGGCAGGCTTTGATTGCCACCAACCTACCAGATCCCTAATGGAGTGTGGTCCCAGTAACTCGTCCCGTGATGGACATGCCGCGGCAAGCATGTGTCGTGTGTCGTGGCAACAATTCTGGAGCATTCGTTAACTTTGTCAGTGTCTCCGAGAGGGAAACCGGCGAGGTCTCTTCCAATGGAACGTGTCCCAGAAGTCTTTGGAGTGGTTCGAGACTGTAAAGAATCCGCGACGATACTTGGGCCATTCCGTGAAGATCACCTTTTGCCAAAGATTGATCCTCAAGAACAATTTGGAAGAATGACGCAGTCAGCAAGTGAAGGATTACTGGATCATTCGATTCTGGGTGAACTCGCGATTGATTCATGGCTGTCGTCGGATCGGTCACCCAAGATCATGCTTGCCGAAGAAGTTGACTAGGATGCCACCCAATCACGATGCCACTAGGCAGTATCAATTCTTTCGGTAATTCGGTCCGAGCGGGAATCCGATCCGGAAGAGGATCAACCAAGATCCGAGATGACCCAGACGCGAGAGTTGAGGACCCCTGGCGTGTGGAATCCCACTGATAAGAATGAATTATGCAGATGAATGTTGCGCGGCGATGTCGCCGATGTATCAAACCGCCTCAACTAGCTCATTCTCCTTCGTTATGCGCTCATTGACGAGACCCGACGTGAGCTACGTGACGCTCGACCAGAAATCCGGGCTGTTCCCATGTTCCATTTAATCCGCTTGCGATCGTAACGCAGACAGCGATCGAACTTCATCTCGAATGTGACTGACGTCATTGGACGTCATTGTTTCACTTCCTGATGCCGACGCATCAACGTGATTCGAGGCAAACAAGTGTCCGGTGATCAGGAGCAAGCGGAATCTTAGATAGCTAGACTTCCATCCAGCAAAGCATGTGATCTTCCACCATTCTTCATCCAAGATATTGGTCATCAAGTTATCCAGAGAACGCGGCAATGAAAGGCCTCAAAGTGAAGCTTGATGACTCTGACCAGCAATAGAATGGATTTTTATATTGATGAATCAAAGCGCCCTGGTGGCAAGAGAGCCCAAACAGTAAATGGCCCTTTCTCATTCTCTCTCCCTCCTCGGAATTCCTCGGCTGTTGGGTGCCCAGAAAAGAGAGGCCACGCAGCTCCCCGCAGCGTTCATCACACTACCATCGTTCTCCATTCACTTTTGTGGCACAATGTCCGTTTTGTCTCTCTTGCCGCAAAATCAGCCGCGGATACAAAGGGACGGACTGCTGGCGTCGCGCAGTTAATACGGGCGAAGACGAGAGCGAAGAGGATGAAAATTATAGCGATGAAAGAACGAAGGGAACGAATACAAACGTTGAATCGGGATGAAGATGGGTGAGGTAGATCGCGCGCAGGGTGAGAGGGGAGGAGGCCTCCTCGAAGTGGCAACAGGAGTGAGGGAGGTGGGGGCTTGTCTCGAGAGACAATCAGGATGCTGTATAGCACACCAGGGAGATCCGAGATATACGTAGTAGGTTGGTGAACAGAACTGGAAAGGGGCTCCCGGGGCTGACCGACCTAATAAAGCAATTTGTCACGGTTGTCGTCTGAATGCCAGCCATACATTAACACACAATCTCGCGCGCTTCGAGGAGAGAATCTTCTCGTTCGGCTTCTCTTCTTCCTTGGCCACTTTCTCACATCTCTCCGATTCCCCCCTCCCAACTATCCACGGTTCCCCTCTCACCAAGACGTTGTCACCATCGCCCAGTAGCTCTCCCCGGTACGTCAACCCTGCTCGGATACCTTCCTCGGCCTCCTCGAACCTTCGCGAGCCTCGAACCAACCTCACCTTTATTGGCAAAGACCCGGAAGAAAAGTCACCCATGGCTGCCGTTTCACTCCCGTCCCCATCAGAGCCGCAATTCCCTCTCTTCTCACTCAGTCCTCCCTCCTCATCCAAGAAACTTTCTCGTTCTTTGCCTACGCGATAACTTGGCTCGAGTTCGGGATTTAAAAACCCGTGGAGAATCTCAAGCCAACCATCGGCGGCTGCAAAATTTCGTGTTCTTTCGGTAATCCCAAGATCGAAACGAAATTTCAGATCGATAGCTTCCGAATCAAACGAGTTATGGACAAATTCGCCCCGAGACGTTTAAAGGCTTTGCGCAGATTTTTGAGTGCGACGGATATCTCGAAAAATTCCACACCGATCGGCATCAGAGAAGATCCTTTGGAATCTGCGAAAGTTGAACTTAATCTTACTATTAATTGCCATCGTGACCCAACGAAAGCTTGCACGAGTTACGGGCCCATTTGTCTCGAGAGAAGATGTGATCCGTCGTTTTTTGGGGCTTTCCGCAGATTTTTCAGTGCGACGAATATCTCGAAAAGTTCTGTGCTGATCGGGGTCATTTTGGATCCTTTGGAAAGTACAAAAGTCAAACTTGGCTTCAACGCAGGGGGCGATTACACTACGATGGAAGCTTGCGCGTCCCAATGTTACGTTAACCCTGACTTCTTTCGTACCGCTCGTTTCTTTTTTCGTTCAGCTTGATTCGAGAGACTCGTACAACGCGGCGGATTATTGTGGGTTTTTGCTCGTGGACCCCGAAGGCGAGGAAGTGAAGTTCACAAACATATATAAATGCACACGCATAATATATATATATATATATATATATATATATATATATATATATATATATATATATATATATACAGTGAAAAGGAGGCAAAGAAGTTTCTCTGTGACGCCGCGGTCGGGCTTGGAGGGTTCCGCGGAGTTTCTTGCGAGGCCGCTACCGTCAAGAGAATGGAAGAGCACTAGAGGTGTGCGGGACACTCGTGATTGATGGATACTCGCTCCGAGTGGTCCACGAGTGTGCGCACAACCAGATGGGATACTTGGCCCTTATTCTTCCTCGTACTTGCTTCCTTCTTGTACGTCCGTTCTTTTTTTTTTTCTTCACTTCTCCTTCTTTTTTTTGTTTCATCTCCTCCGTCGTTTTTTTCCTATACGTATGTGGCTCGCATCTTGCCTCGTCGAGGACTCGCCGAGAGATCACAGGCCCCGATAGATCGAAAATTGAGCCGCGAGGATTTCTAATCAAGAATTATATTGGTCACACTTCTCGCGATCCCCGCACAAAGGGACACATTTTTCCAGACACCCTGACGCAATGATTGTGCAATTCGTCCAACGATAATTCACAATTCTTTTTTAAAAATATTTATAAGTAAGTGCGTTTGGGCTTGCGTGCGTTACTTCATTGTAAGAGATATCGAAA
>OZ010724.1:13535836-13555188 GCA_963932345.1 Ophion ventricosus
CGCTCTATAAATTATGTAATTAAAGTACCCCGCGGTGCGCGATCTCTCAACTACGCGAATATCTTTATACATATATCTATATATATATATATATATGTGTGTGTGTGCGTGTGTGTATGTATATGTAGTTGTTTGGTAGGTTGTTACGAGGTTCAGGATTCTCCGTGTCGTATTTTCTTCTTGCCACTGGACTCGATGTGACTCTCAGCTTCGGTAAAAATGAAAAATGAAAAAAAAAATTCACGTAGAATCGCTTCATTTCTTGAAGCACCTATATAGATGTATGGATGTTTGGTAGAGTGGTGCAAAAAAATCGTGTTTTTACAGCCAACTTCACCCTCTTAAGAGTTGATTTTCGAAAAATCGTTTCTTAGTGCCCTTCTACACCTTCTAAGGAACGTTTCTTCAAAATTTCATATTTCCATTTTAGTGGTTCTAGGTTGTGCATTGTCTACGTGTCAGTCAGTCATGGAACTTTTTTGTGTATAAATTGGACAACGTTAGACGAGAATATCAATTGTTCAATCTGGTAGAAAGACCTACCAACATTTCAGGTACCAACCAAGATTTCATTTCAACACGACAAATTCAAAAATGTCCTCATTAGCTTCAAATGAAAAACACTAAAAAATGTCATGCGTTCGCCGGTTTCTTTTTTTGTTTCGTTTCGTTTCTTCCATTCTCTCTCTCCCACCTCTCTAGTTTTTTCTTCCCTTCTACCTCTATTTTCTACCTCTCCTTTTTTTTCGCAATCGTGCAGCGACGAACTCGCGTGACGCGTCGCGACGAATGAATTTAATCAAAAGGACAACGAGAAAAAGTCTACTCCAGTAGAAGGCAAGGAAGAAGGAGAAGGAAGTAGAGATGTAGAGGAGTCGAAGAAGAGGACTAGAGAGAGAGAGAGAGAGAGAGAGAAAGAGAGAGAAAAAGAACAAAAAATAAAACAACTTCTTCGCGTAGACGTCAATGACGAAGTTGGCTCGTAACACACGAAACGTCAGTCACGACTGAGTTTAAAAAAAAGAAAGACAGCGATAGAGAGAGAGAGAGAGAGAGAGATCGTATGTACATGTGTGCGGAGTAGTACGAGCCTCCCCTCGGCCGTTTCTTCAATTCAATTGAATTCTATTCCGGCGTGCAGTTGATATCATTGAGGTCGCCACTTAAATCCTCATTGTCGTTCGTCGCTTTTATTGTTTCACCCTTCGTATTATACGAGGAGTGGGTACCCAACGAATGTACGTTTCCCTTTGACAAATCTGTATACATGTACCTTTATATATGTATATATATATATATATATATATATATATATATATATATATATAGACATATACATACATTTGTTTATTCGTTGATTTATTCATTTCTTCTTGTACATCGTTGACTACAAATGTTTCCGAATATTTTATGGGGAATAACACTAGATGTAAAAAAATTATAATACTCTGTTGATGTAAATGTGTGTGTGAAAATATTAGAAATAAATGTATATATGATTAATGATATTGATATTTATATTATAATTCATATTATAAATATACATTTAATAAAAAATATTATTATTATTGGACTTATGTACATATATAAGTATTATAATAATATTTAATAAAATTTATATTAAAAAAAATATATTACAAAAAAATATTTGTAAATAAATATATCTCCATTGCATATTATTCTCTATATTTATTAAAATATGAAGAATAATATTTAAAATATTATTATTATTACAAGTATATATATATATAATTGTAATAATCATAATAATATTTTTAATATTATTCTTTATATTTTATATTTATATTTTTATATTTTATATATTTTACATTTTACTTTATACTTTATATTTTATTAAGTATAGAGAATAATATCAAATAGAGATATATTTATTATTATATATATATATACATCCACACATACTTGTATCAATGAATTATTTATTTATTTATTTATTCGTGATGAGAAATACGAATGTCTACAAATATTATATAAAATCTTAAAAAAACATTTTGCGCTCCGGAATGACCCGTATATTTTTATTTCTACCAACCAACACCCCACCCTATCCCCTCGATGGGGGCCTGCCATCACGTACCTCTGCCCGGTCCGCATGGGTAATATTGTGCTCATATGTCATAGAGAGCGGTTACGGCAAACCGCTACGATACGAAAGCTCACGTTCGAGTGGTCATCGAGCTCGATAATAGCGCACGAATATCATTTCCGTGTGTGTGCGTGCACTCGTGTAACGTCGAGTAGCAACGAGAACCAAAATATATCGCCGAACTACGGACGAACGGCAAAAAAAATCCTGGTCCCATTATTTTCATTAATTTTTTCATCTGTTTTGTCTTGCATTCCTTTTTTTCGTAATTTCTACGCGCATTTTTTCGCTCGTTTCAATATTGACTTTTTTTTCGTGATTTTTCCTCAAAACTTTTTGCATCGTTCATTTTTTATTTATTTTTAATCGAGATTTCTCTAAATTTTCTTTTTTTTTTTGCCGCATGTTTGAGGAACTTTGATCCTTTCCGGAGGAAAAAAAAGCCTTTGCCGATTCGGCCTCTGCGGAGGAAAAAAAAAGAAACTTTGCGTGAAACGACCCATAGGGTGACATTTTGCTCGGAACGTCGAGGCCAATAAATCGAGGCTAAAATTTTTGCATGAAAAGTGCATCAGGTGCGCGTACGTAGCGCGCGAACATGATTCGACGATTTTTCCCATCCACCCCCCTCCTCCGCCTCCACCCGGACACGAACCTCGCTGAACTACGTCATTGCATCTCGCGCGAGGCTGTACCAACGAGAGTTGTACGAGAGAGGAGAGAAAGTCGGTGGAATTTTTTTTTGTTTGGCTTTTGCTCTTTTTTCTACTGTTCTCGTCGCTTTTTTTTTCAATTCTTGTTTTTTTTCGACACAGCACCACTCTCGTGGCTTTCTCGATGTGTCCGGTGAACTGACCGGTCGTTTTGGATTTTTTTTCCCCAACGTTTCAAAAGGATATAATGTTTATTTTTTCGTTTATTTTTTCATCATCTCGATTAATTTTATAATTATCATTTATTTTATTGTTTATTATGATTTTTTTAAATTAATTTTATCGTCGTCTTCATTAACTGTTATCCATTATTGCTTATTATTATTATTATTAACCGAAATATTGGCCTGGACCCTTTTCTATGTTGCTACGTAATTTTTCATTGAATTTGTATTTTTTTTTAATGCAGTCATGGTTGCATCGAAGGGTGCATATCTCAGGTAAAAGGGCTTTTCGGCAGCGGTGCAAACAACTGGCGCCATCTTTACAGCCATTCTTGAAGCCTCCGCGGAGCCTCTCTCACACACACACGCACACACACACACACACACACACACACACACACACACGCGCACACACACACACACACACACACACACACACACACACACACACATATATATATATATATATATATAATATTGAATGGAACGAGCCGTCTCCATGCTGAGTGGAGGTAGCCCTGGAAGTTTGTACGATGTTAATAGCACTGCTCGTTTCGAAGACGCGAGTAAAGGGAAGTAGGCTCCGGCTGCTAATTAAGACACGTTTATTTATATTTATATATTTATTTCAAATACTCATTATGTGTGAATTTATTAATTTTATTCATTTATTTGTGCATTATACAATTAATTTATTGAATGTATTGAATTGAAAAAAAAATGTACGATCATAGGACTCGTTGGAAGGGAGAGGGAGATGATGATATAGATGTTGATCTGTAAAATATATCGTAACGAGAGAATTCCCCTCGAATATCGAGGATATCGAAGCTTAAGGGCCTCTCTGTTTTGCCGGTGGCGGAGGAGGCGGGAGGAGGGCGAAAAATTTACGATCACCCGGCCTCGGATGGTTTGCACACACACACACACACACACACACATACACATAGAGAAAGAGAGAGAGAGAGAGAGAGAGAGAGAGAGAGGGAGAGAAGTGACTCGTGGTCGCGCGCACACTTGGAGAAACGGAGAAAAAGATATTCGCGCAGGACGAGCGCAGAAGAATGTCAACTCGGAGCGTTCGTAGGGCGCACTGAATTGCCATTGTGGTGCCCTCCCAACCATTGGAACTCACGAAGAAACGAGAGGGAGCCGTTCCCCGGAGTAATTCCATCCGTTCCCGAGAAAGTAGCACAGTCATTGGCCACTTATCGAATTTTCTATTTTCATCAATGTGATCTTGCTAAAAAAAAACATCCACGCGCTTCATGACACCCTTAAGGACATGCCTGGATTCTCCGTTACCTTCTGTGCGAGTTCACGATTACTTTCAATTTTTTTTCACATTCGGTTTGTCCGTGGGAGTCTCGAGTGAGAAACTTTTTTTTCAAAAGCAAGCAAATCGAAGAAACACAGTGATTGGAATGTGAAGGGAAAAGCCTTTTTTTCACGAGAAAAGAAATGGGGAAGAATGAGCACAGTAGCTCGCATCTCGAGAGACGAGAAAAAATAGTTTGTATTTCGAGTCGAAGAGACACAGTGATTGGCAACTCAAGAGAAGAGGCTGGAGGCACAGCGAGTCCCGCTGGTAGCGGCCAGCTCTTCCGGCCGCGTTCTCCACTTCAGGCTGACCAATGACTATACCCACCCGGTAAAAAAAATAAATGTCCGCGACCAACAAGCTTCGGAAAAAGTTGCCGCAGCTTGGTCACAGTAGTCGGCACAGCTTCGCCCGTCCTCGCGGGCCCGTCGCGTCGCTCTCCGGCTGGCCAATGACCGTATGACTCGGCTAAAAAGTTCAATCAACGATTTCGGGGAAGTCTCTCTCGGCCTCGTCCCGAGCGGAGAATTTGTCGCGTTCTCCGGGTGGCCAATCACTGTGCCACGGGGCTGAAAAACGAGCGGAAACGGGCAATGATCCACGGGGAAAGAGAAGACGCAACGTGGAACGCACGTGATATTTTTCTCCGGAGAGTTCACCATCACCATCACCACCACCACCCCCCCCCCCCCCCCCCCTCCTCCTCTGGCACTCGAGCAGGAGCAAGGGGAATAATATACGGGAGCGCAGGAATACATCGTAAAAACTATATCAAACGAGCTGCCGCCGCGATCCTCGCGGTCCTCGTCCACCGGACTGCATTCATGGAAAGCTCGACTCTCTTTTCAGTCGATCGACTCTCCTCTCTTTCTCTTCCTCTCCCCCTCTCTCTCTCCCGCTCTCTTTCTTCGAGGCAGAAACTTCTTTTCCGCAGCCACGAAAGTCGCACACTAAAAACCAACTTTAATTCACACAAAAATTGGTCATTTTTTCAAAGCCTCTTCGCTCACAAAAACACCCAAAAAAAAAAGCACGTCCAAGGATAAAGATACGTCTCGCTTCCACCTGTCACCAAAATCCGCCCTCCGGGGTCACCGTCTTCTGGCCCGCAGTTCCTCCGGCCGCGAAAAAAAACCTTCGCACCTCCAAATCCAGGAAATACGAATGTTTTTTTCGTCTTATTTTTTTACAGCTTCGAGTCTCTCGGAGCGCCCGTCGTGTCTGAAAAAAGTAAAGGAACCCAAAATAAAAAAAAAAAATAAATAAATAAATACTCTCCAACTTTGTAACGTTATTTCTTTGATCTTCGATTGCCCAATGGACGAGAGAAGGAGGAGGACCGTTTCGCCGTCGCCGGGCGACCTTTTTCCCATCCGTCCATAAGACGAATCTCGTGCCGGCCCTTAACCCCCCCCCCCCCCCCTTCGCCTTACCCTCGTCGTCTCTCCACCCACGGCGACACTATCATTACGGGAAAACGAGTCCGCGCGTAATTTCAGGGTCCGCGCGTTCTTTTATTATTATTATTTCATTTTACCTCGTGTTTTGCTCGTGCCATTTTTTTCGCGTTTTATCAATCTTGGCCTCAGTCTCTTTATTATTTACTTGCCACTCTCGATACGTAATTAAAATATATCATTTTATTAAACGTATCGTATTAATTGTAATGAATGTATTGGCATATACAGGAAATAACATTGAAATATCGTTAAGAATTTATTAATATTTATTTATTAACAGGGAAAAGTGTGGAAAAGTTACTAGGGCCAATCATTATTATTGCAATGGATTTTCGTGAGCATTGATGATTCGCGAATTACTTGATGAAAGCCTTAAAATTAAAGAGCTAACCTTGATGATACTTAATATATATATATATTCATATAATATTAATAATAATAATAATGAACATGTATAATTAAGGTTAATTATTGTTATTATACATATAATTAATTAACGTATTATATAAGTATATATAATAAAAATATTATATTATATAATAATTATATTCGCATTATAAAATAATAATATAATATTATATACGTGTTGTATAATAGTAAAGATTTATTATGTCAAAGGTTCATTTTTAATAATTCATTCACGAAGCTTCAAAGCTGACGAAAGTCTATTTATAATAATTATTATTGACGCTAGTAATTTAATGCCATTTTCTTCTTATTATGATAATAATTATATACGTATTAAAAAAAAATATATATATATATATATATATTCACGTGTTGCAAGTTTATGCCGTTTATTTTTTATCGCACATAAAGACTAGCTTAGGCGTCCGGCTACTTTCCCTAATCGTGAGTAGCAAGCTCGCCCTTCCCGGACTGGCGTGTACGTCACTATTTTTTCTTTCTCCTTTTCTCTTCTCTATTTCCTCTCTTTTTTCGTCCATGCTCGCGACAGTTTTTTTTTTTATTTCTTCTTCTTCATCTTTCCATACTTATTTATGAATTTTTTTCCTGTCAATTTATTATCTTTCTTTTTTTTTACGTTCGTTGCTCTTATCGCCGATACAACAAACACGGTTGCATTCAAGTGTCTCGGTATCGGTCGAGCTAATTCTCCAAAGTTCTTCGCTCCTTTCGTTTTCAGGCCACTTTGGCGCTCGTTACGAATATCGAGGTTATCTATGGCGTACGAGAGACACGCTAAACGTGACAAACGAGCCGATACTATCAACTAGGCGCAGTTTATCTCTAAATATTTTTTTTCGTTAAAAAAGACTATATATATAATTATAACAAGCAAAACTAGTTTTTCGATTTTCCCACCATTTTTACGAGTCCAACGAGGCGATAACTGGTCGATCGACTTCGCCCGAATCGATATGAACAAACGCATTTTCCACGAGTAAGTATAGACACCGTTTTCCCGATTATTTGGCCAAAAAAAATTATTATCCTTCTCGAAAAATTTTATAATTGAATTATGATTGATTATTGTTGATTGACATTATCATTGTCAATATTATTGGATCTATAGATAATTCCGTAACGAAAATCGCGGAAATTTCAAACGCAAAATGTTCACCAAAAAAGCGATTATATATTATTATAAATAATAATTATTATATATTTATAATAATATATAATAATAATAATATATTATTATTATATATACATTATGATATACATTTTTATTATTATTGTTATTATTTTTTTGCAATCAAAAGATCGAGCTCTCCAGTCTCTCGGGCTTCGGCGCATTTTTTAAACATAAAATTTTCGCTCCGATGCGCTCCCACTGCGTTCACCATCATATTTACCCATATATATATATATATATATATATATACATATATATACACACACACACACACACACACACACACACACACATATATATGAGAGTACCATCTCTCCAATTAGTCAAAATTGGCCTACTCGGCAAATTATCCGAGCGCCACTGCTGCACCATCCCCTTCGCCTCAACCAACCCCTCGGCCCTCCACGCACTTCTTTTTCACTGCCAAAGAGAGATAGTTTTATGTGTTTGCATATGCGCCTATATGCAAAACGAGCCTCAGTAGTCCTAGCCATACGTAGAAAAGTCCAGAGTGTGGAAAATAAAAATTAAGAAAAAAAAAACATCATTGTTGGAACGAAGAGGGGTCGTTCTGCGGGCGAAGAGAGGGCTGGTTGTTGGATGAAAGAAAAAAAAAATACAATAAAAAACAAAAATAAAACAGCGAGGCGTCGAAACGAGAACGAATGGAATTTTTTATTCAAAATATATGAATAAATGAAATAAAAACATCAACAAGGAGAAGAAGAAAAATACGAGGAAGAAACGAAAGAAAAGGGAAAAGGGAGAAAAATGAAGGAAGCGAGAAGCGCGCGAGTCGTAGGTGATGCATGTGCGATGTACTGCCTCCCTATAACACGTGCACGTATGAAAATTACGAGTGCAATAAAATAGAGCTGCCTTTTTAATCTATATATATATATATATATACATATTCTTAGTTTTTTTCGCATACATAGAATTTATATGTAATATGCGCACAGCTCGAGAAAATTGAAGCTCGCTCGCGAGGAGTAATTGTTTTATTTTTTCCCTTTTTTTTTTCAAATTTCAGTCTATCTTTTTTCCTTTTCCTTTTTCCTACATTTTTTCTCCTCTATCTCTACTGCTATTTCGTAAAAAAAATGTTATCTCGGCTATTGGCTACTTGTTATATTGTCTTTGGTGTTTTTTTTTCTTCTCTTTTCTTCTTCGTTAATTTTTATTATTTTCCGTTTCGCGAGATTACGTAGGTGCGTTTTTCATCCACTGTAATTGTTATTATTGTTGCTGGTGCATTTTTGCAGAGAAAGAGAGAGAGAGAGAGAGAGAGAGAGAGCGACCATGCTGAATATGAGAGAATATGAGAATATGCTCGATCGATCGAGAAATATCTGTAATTATCGGCAGCGAGGTGCGCACTGGGAAATTATCGGTAGTCCGATGACGAACGGGAACCTCGGAGGTCGCGGCAATATATCGACAATATATATATATATATATCACTGATATTATAAAATTGTAGTGCACGTCTGTACATTCGTTTTTTTTTTGTACAGCCTGAAATTAAGCTGGCACAATTTCGTCATCTTAATTCCGTCAGTATATTGTCACGTTTCAGATAAATAAATTCACATTTTTCCATTAGATATTTTCCAATGGACTTACCCGAGAATTTTTTTTTTTTAATCTGCGAGCGGGTTCGAGGCAAAAAAAAACGATGAGAGAAAAGCGCAGCACTTGCGAGAGTAGAAAAAAAGCGGAGAGATCGGAGACCGTATTTGTAACGAAGGAGGCTCGTAAAAGATGGGTACTCTTCTCGTAAATAAATACGTTAATTCTCGGACATATACTTACAATCCCTATATATATATATATATGTATGTGTGTGTGTGTGCGCGCGCGTGTGTGTGTGTGTGTGCGTGTGTGTGTGTGTGTGTGTGTGTGTGTGTGTGTGTGTGTGAGTAAAGGATCGTGCAAAATCGGCAAGGGATGCAAAAGGGTGTAGACCCGCTTGATTTGAAATCCCGAGAAAAACCCGTTACAATTATACACCCAGGCGGTCATATATATAGACAATAAACTGCAATTACGAGCATCGATGTATAAGAAACCCCGGACTAACTAGCCGACCGCTCTTTATTCGTGCACGTGAGCGAGGAAATCGAGCCAGAGCAGGAGAATTAAAAAAAAAAAAGAAAATGTAATTTAAAAAAATCACAATTTAACGAAAAAAGGAAACGAGTGCTTCTTTTTTCGACGAATTTTGGGGACGATATAGATCCTCGAATTTTCTATCTGTTTTGTCCAACGTCATTTGTCAATGAAAAAAAAAAGAAGTTGCCAACAAAGCGACACGAAAGAAACGGAAAGTGTACAAAAAAAAACCGGCGCTGGATGGTAACGTGGATGTTGCTGTAGCAAGAGCAAGACGGGGAGAAAAAAATTCACCTCCAATAAGGACAATTTGACGATTCCTAGAATTATAAACACACATACACACACACACACACACACACACACACACACACACACACATATATATATATATATATATCTTATAATTGTAAGATCCTGCACGCGATCTCCCGAAGGACCACCACCTCCGCGTCCCGAAGTTTGTAGTTTTGTCAGTTTCGATTTGTTTTCGTCCAGGTCAAGTGTAAAAGAATAAAGCGCTGCTGGTCCCCGTCGCACGACTCCTGCCGAGCGACCAGAGCAAGTAGTAACGTACGTTAGTGGGTCAGACATCTCCGAAATTCCGACATTCTCGTTAATCTTCGGATGCGCGTTGCAGCGTCCGATTTTGCGGTTATTCCTTGTGGTCGGAGTCATCCGAGTGCGCATCGTTACCTTCAATTATGTATGTGTGTGTGTGTGTGTGTGTGTGCGAGCGTGGGTCTGTGTTTGGGCTCAAATTAGTATTGTTAGTGTAATTTAATGTATTTGAGTGCACTTGAGTGCGTTTGAGTATAATAGAATGCAATTGAGTGAATTTGAATGCATTTGAGTGTATGTTGGTGTCTCTGAGTGTATTTGATTTGAGTGCGTTCGAGTGTATCTGGAATGCATATGAGTGCGTTCGAGTGTATCTGGAGTGTATCAGAGTGTGATTAAATGTGTTCACGTGTATTTTGGTCCATCTAGAGTACGTTCGAGTGTAGTTGAGTGCATCCAAGTGTATTTGAGTACGTTGAAGTATGTTTCAGTGCGTCCAGAGTGTATTCGAGTGCGTCCATGTATTTTTCGAGCGCGTTTGAGTGCATTTAAATTTAATTTCAAAGTATTTGAAGGTTGTCCAACGCATTTGGGCATGTTTAACGCTTTTTCCACGTGTCCACGTGTATTTTGCACGTATGCGAAAGTAATCGGAGTGTGAGTGCGTTTGAGGGCTCCTCCTGTGTGCTCGAGTGCACTCAATTGCACTCAATTTCCCTCGGAAACGCGCACTCTCGTACTGTAAACTCGCACTTCTGTGCACTCAAATTCCCACTCAATATCGCAATGGTATTGTTATTCTCTTGTTTTCTTCCCCTCCTCCCCCCGCCCTTGTTCTCTTATCGACTACTCTGCTTCGCGTCTGGCAAGATTTGGAGAGAATTGCCACGCTGAAAATTGCCGGAGAACGCGACGGGCTTCAGTATTGTACGGCACTGCGGGAAAATGGAGTACGCGTTTCCGCATTAGATGAGGCCTTTTCTCTGTCGCTCGCTCGTTTCTTTTTTTTTTTTTTTTCTTACGACCGGACAAGTGAGAGGCAGGGAGATACGAGCTCTACTACCGGGATCTCTAACATTTCTGTGTGTATGTGCACATATATATAATGTATATGTGAGGAAGCAAAAACAGCAAAACCTTGAAGCGATCGTAAATGCGTAGTAGGAGAAAGCGCGATCTCGTGGCAGCGTTTTTTTCTCCTCCTTCTTTTCTTTTATTTTCTAAGAAAAATCGAAGCTGCCGGAGGAAACTGCACGCGCGCGAAAGCACACACACACACACACGATGTCAGACGATATTTGCTCCATTTTTAGTGAATGAAAAATAATTTGAAAAAAAAAAACAGGCTCCACGAGATTAATTTACAAAGTAAAAATGTCGTACTGTAATTGATTTTTTTTTATTAACAAAATATTTATATATAGATATATATATATATATTATTTTTTTGTTTTATTTTCAAATGATCATTCCTGTAATTTCCCAATTATTTCTTGAACGTTGAAAAACAGAGCGAAGTCCCTTTTTTTCGATTATTGAAAAAATTGCTATTTTAGGCCGCGTTTTGAAAATTTGATATGAACAAATTTGCGGACAACCGGAGGAAAAAATATACGTTCAATATTTATCATTACGCATGAAGAGTAATGAGGAAAAAAAAGGAAAATGTTTTCACTGAAAAAAAAAGGGATGAACCAGAAAATATTTAAAAAATACATGAATATATTAAAACAAATGGAATAGGAAGACGTAAGAAAAAAAAAAAAGATTAGATGAGAGAACGGGGCGCAAATAAGTTGACTCTGAGCAAATAATGCTAATTGAAATGATTGGAAACAATGGTGATTGAACGTTTGCCAAATGCGTGATACACATACGTGTATATATATATATATATATATATATATATATATATAAATTTATATATAATTGACGCGATAAAACGGCGGATCGACCCAATAAACTCGCAGCCAACGAGACTGGCCACTAATTTCTCCATACGTGCCTCTTACTCCGTTGTTTCGTCCCGATTGCGCCATTATACCACCCACTCGCTATTCGAGAGCAGCTCAGTGACACAGGACACAGGAAAAAGGAGGGGAAAAAAATTGTTTATAAAAAGAAAAACTGCCTCGCGGCAAATTGCTCGGGAGTGGACAAAAGAGCTCGCCAATTGGAATGAGAGAGCTAGATGGATAGATAGATAGATAGATAGATAGATAGATGAAGAGATAATTTATTTGCGATAAAGAGTGACTGCGAAAATCGAAAAAAAAATCCCGCCGACTCCAACCACACGCAAAAGCTCACAAATACAAATACAAAAGTCTCTCAAATTTCTTCTCGTCCTTCGAGTCAATCTCAAACGTCAAACCAGAAAGAAACGCGACGAAAAAAAAGGAGCAAAAAAAAACCTTAAATATAACAAAGAAAGAAAAAAAATACAAAAATATCCAAATATGTGAAAAACGGCTTAAAAATAAGGGAAAAAAGAGGAGGAAGATGAGAAAACGAAAGACGAAAATCGAAGTTTCCCAGTGGTGGAATTTCTGCTGAATGAAAAAGCGTGTCCTGTAAAACTGGACGAGCGTATAGGAGCGAGAAGCGTGCACACTGTCGATTGGAGGGGAAGTTAGGAGATCCAAGATGGCGGCCCTTGGCGAACGGCGTATGATGAAAAGCCATAAAACGCACACACACACACACAAACACATATGTATACATAAGGGGAAAGGTGATTTTGAAGAACCATCCTGAAAATAGACATATATATATTCATAGTCAACATTACATAGACACACACACACGAGCGCGCGCACACACACGCACACTCATGTATACATTGGTGGTAAAAGGTAAGAGGGAAAAAGGACTTGTGAAAACGTTTTTTTTGCTCAATATCAAAAAACGTAAAACAAAAGAAAAGGCAGAAGGGAGGCCTGAGCGAGGATCGAAGAGCTCCTCCTCTCCCCTCGTTTCTGAGAGAGGGAGAGAGAGAGAGAGAGAGAGAGAGAGAGAGAGAACTGTTAGGAGGCAAGATATAAAAGCAGCGTGAGAGAGAGAGAGAGAGAATGAGAGAGAGAGAGAGAGAGAGAGAGAGAGAGAGAGAGAGAGAGAGAGAGAGAGAGAGAGAGAGCAAAAAGAATGCACGCATTGCGAATATAACCTCGGCTCACCTCGGCTAACCTCCGGTAAAAGAGCCGGGCTGAGCAGAGTGGGGAATTGGTTGGCAGGGGGAGGAGGGAGGGCCGGAGGGGGAGCTGAAGCCGCGAGTAGCTCAGCGATCTCGCGGAATGATTTCGAGCGACTCACTGATTGGTTACCCGGATATGCCCGCCTCGTACCAACCGCCGGGCTCTCCATTCCTCTCCTCTCTCTCTCTCTCTCTCTCTCTCTCTCTTTCGCTCTCTCGCACGTGCAAATCGTGCCGAAAGGACCGAGAGTAAAGATCGCACTCAAAAAGACAGAACGAACGACGAAAAAGAAACAATAGAATTTAAAAACGTAGTACTGGCGAGCTTGGGACGCTATGAGCTTGAGTGCGTGACCTTAGTACGGTACTCCTTCGATGCGTGACCTTGGGACGGTACTGTTTTGAGTCCACGACCTTGGGAAGGTACGATTTTGAGTGCGAGAGCCTTAAGCCTGAGCGGATTCGAGTGCAAGGTCACCGAGGTCGAATCGTCGATATCCAATGACTTCCGACGTGTAAGCCGACCAAACAAACCCAAATAACCTTACTCGAGACTCGGCACAATAATAGGGCGAGGCTCGTGTCATTGGGGGAAAAAAAAAAACATCGAGCGACCGCGGGAATCCCTTAACGGGAGGGAAGGTCATCGCGGTGATCCCGAGAACTTTACGTCATCAGGAACCACCACGTGTCGGAGGAGGAAGCTCGAAAGAAAAAAAGTGGCAATTTTCCGCTCGACGTATCACTCAATCCTCGTCAAGATATATATATATATATATATATATATATATATATATATACTTGATTATGTATACACATTAATATCATCGTACACTCTGGCCTGGTTTCAGGCTCAAGGGGCCCAATCCACCTCCCCGTAATTGATATTATTACGAGACTGTCATTATGTTGTGAATTTTGCGGCATTCGGTTCGTGCTCTTTTATCATTTCCTCTCTGTCTCTCACTATCTTTCTCTGTTACTCGCTCCCTTCGTCCTTGACACACCAAATTTATGAAGAAACTTTAATTAAGTATATTTCGAAAAATTCATTGGTTGCACTTAATTGTATGCGCTCAATTGATCACCGTACGGAGAGCATTTTCAAACGACTCTGAAGCACTTCCGCGTGACTTCATTGTATTCTGAGGCTTGTGGAAGTATTTGGAGAGCTTTTGAGTGCCTCTAAAGCACGTTTGAGTGCCTGGAGGACTTTTGGGCTCCTCTGGAACACTGTAGAGTGATTGGCAAACTTTTGAGTGTCCGGGTGACTTTTGTGTGTCTCTGAATCACTCTTAAGTGTATTGAGTCCATTCGAATGCTTTTGAGTGCCTCGAGAGTGTCGCTATGAAACTTTGAGCGTCGCCAATGTATTCTAAGGCACGTGGGAGTGACTGGAGAACTTTTGAGTGTCTGGAGCACTGTTGAGTGTTTCTGAAGGACGTTTGAGTACCTGGAAGATTTTTGGGCTGCTCTGGAACACTTTGGAGTGTTTATAGAACTTTTGAGTGTCTCTGGGATATTTTTGAGTATCTCCGAATCACTCTCGAGTGTCTCCAGTCTATTCGAGTGCTCGTTGAGTGCCTCCAGATCAATGTCGCGATTCGTCGCACGTGGGAGTAATTGAAGAACTTCTGAGTATCTGCAGTCCTCTTGACTATCTCTGTATGACACCTGAGTTTCTCCAGTTCATTCGAGTGCTTTGTTGAGTGCCTCGAGATTAATGTCACGAAACTTTTGAGTGTCTCAAACATATTCCAACATTTCACAGCATTTATGGAGCACTTTTGAGTGCCCCTGATGTAGCACACAATTGTTCAGTGTCACTTGTAATGCTTTGAGTGTCTGCCTTCTCTTCCAAGCTTCTCGATCGTCCGAAGAGTACCTTTGAAGAGTGACTAGATGAAATTCCAGGCTCATCGAGGGTCTCTGCAACACCGTTGAAATCCGCGGCTTCACGATCTTTCTCCAACGAGACACCAATAATCATACACAAGCTACGGGAGGGCTGAGGGAGAAAAATAGGCGATTACCGAAATGGCTTGGACATCGGCGACCTGACTATAGTAAATAGCCACACGGGATAATGGATTGGTTACGATGAAAATTATTGACATTATCGGAGGTCACGTATTTCTGATATTTATTCAAAATGGAAGAAAAAAAAATATACAAAATATATACATGTATATAGACGAGTGTACATATAATATTTATAATATGCGCCTACATATGCGTAGATTAAATATTTAAAAAATCGCAAATATATATATGGGTATAGAATATTGAGATCATTTTTGTTTAAGGGGGAGATCACAGTTGGGAAGCGGCGTTCGTTTCGATCGTCCGGCCGCTCGATTCCGGTGAATGAATAAAAGAAAGAGAAAAGAAGAAGAAAAAAGACTAGACAATGGACAAAAAAAAGTTGTAATTCGAAGGAACCACCCGATATTAATGTATCGAGGATACAGGGGATGGAAAAAAAAATACGATCGGGACTTTCGATCCTCCATTCCTCTCCTTCTCTCTCTCTCTCTCTCTCTCTCTCTCTCTCTCTCTCGCTCTCTCTCTCTGTTTCTTTCGCCGAGACTAAAAAAATGTGTATGTAATAATGGCGGACGATCGGCCGCCGTGTGCGCGCGCCTTTTGTAATAACAATGATTAACGCCGCGAGATACGGACGATCCGAGAGAAACGTGGCGAGACTCCGCGACGAGAGCGCTCCGCATTTCGCCGATTAAAAAACAAACGGCCAAAAGTTTGGAAAGGAAAAAAAAAAAAAGAAAAAAGATCGAGAGAGAAAGGACAAAAAGTAATAAACAAAAGAGGATGAAAAAGCATTCAGGGTGGTGGCGGGGGAAGATAAAAAAATAGGAAAGTGTTGAAACGAAAGAACGAATGAAAAAGACAAAAAAATACGCCGCACCGGGACGGGGGACGAGGAGGAGGGGAGGAAAAAACGAACCCGCGCCAAGCGAATGGGGCGCAACCACCGACGGTAAAACGGCTTCGGCTTTTTCGCCTCTGTGCCCCCATGTGTGTTTGTGTGTGTGTGTGTGTGTGTGTGTGTGTGTGTGTGTGTGCACTTGCCCGGGTATCGGTGCTCAATCCCAAAATGGCGAATTTCAGAACCACTCGATCCTCTACTCGCTGCCTCTCTCTCTCTCTCTCTCTCCCTGCCACCAAAATCCCCGAACATGAAACGAAAAATCTTCTCCTCAATGACGTCGCAATTTATTCCAAAAAATTAACAAAAAAGCGAAAAAAATCCAAATCTCAATTAAAAAATTGACAGTGGAGTATACGCAATGTTGTCATTAAAAGTAGATCAGCTTTTAGCGTACCAAGCCATTCGAGATGGGAAGAACAATTACTTGTGTGGCAGTAAGAAAAAGAGAGAGAGAGAGAGAGAGAGAGAGAGAAAGAGAGAGAGGGATGGTTCATTAGTGCACTAGGATAGGAAAATCCTCCGGCCCACAAACCGCCCAAAGTAATATCAATTTTTTAACAAAAAAAAGCCTCTATACAAAACAAAAAAGACCCGATTATTTGTGTCGAAAAATGTAATGAGTTCAAAAATGTAATAAATTTAATGAATACAAATTAATTATATTCAATATATAAATCATAAGCTATTATTTTACATTAAAAAAATTATTCAGAAAACATAAAAAAAAGATTCAGAGAGAGAGAGAGATGCGGCAATGCGCATTTCACGCTCCACAAATTCCAAAAATCCTTCAACGTCTCGGACGCAAGTTGCGACGCTCTGCCCACACTCCCCCGCCCGTCTCTTCGCAAAATCCGTTTTTTGTCGTTGCTTGCTGACTTTTTTTCTCTACTTAACCCTCCTAATTCGATCGTGGTCGCAGTCGCGTCTTATTATAATCCTAGAAGGGCTGTGCAACCATATATATATATAGTAGCTCGTCGCATCATCGTCGTCGTCCTCAACCTAAACCTAGCATTAGTATAAACACGAGATCGAGAGTAACATTATGATATCGTTCATTTTTATATATATATATATATATATATATATATATATATGGGTAGACTGGACGTCCCGAGGACCGCTGCTCTTGATCTTGCATATATATATACCGTTTTGAATGCTAAATCGACCGAGGGATCACCAGAGCCAAGCGATATTATGATAATGATCATCCGCAACGAACGAGAGAGATATTACAATGGCGGAAGGGATAAAGGCGACAGGACGACGAGACCAGACGAAAATATCCATATATATATTGTGAGCAACGAGTATGTATTTTTTATTTTATTTTATTTTATTTTATTTTATTTTATTTTGCTCTGTTTAAATTTTTCATTGAAATCAGTCTCGTCCGATCCTCAGACGTGCGTCAAGATACCAAATCGCGCAATGCACATGGGGCAAAACACTGACGACGATTCGTTGCCTCGAGGAGAGCACTCGAGACACTCGCGAGCCGAGTCCCTGAGCCACTGGAAACACGCACTCGATGCACTCATCTAAAAGAGAAAAATAGAGGTATGTTTTCTTTTTGCATTTTTTTCGTACCGTTTGAAAAAAAAAGAGTAAACAAATTTATACTACGCATCTTTATTATGTTTTTGCACGTTTGCTGATCGCGAAAAATCAGCCCGGGGCTTTTGAAAGCGGTACGCACCGGGGATTCGCCACGCTTCCTTCATTCCTCGCATTTGCCTCGCCCTTCCCACCGGTTTGTCGTCTTGCCGGGCGGGATGTTCGAGATGAGGGACCTCATCGAGGGCTATCCGATGCGCGTATATATGCATAATGATCGGACGACGAGAGACTCCCTCTCTCTCTCTCTCTCTCTCTCTCTCTCTCTCTCTCTCTCTCTCTCTCTCTATTTTTCCCTCTCGGCCAGGAGAAGCGGGAGAAGACTGAGAGAGGAAGAGAGAAATGGCAAAAGGACATTTTTCGTTTTTTCCCGTCGAGTGTGAAGGATTTGAAAAACCCTGAAGAAATAAAGAACTGAATTTAAAAAAAAACATACGGGAAATAGTAATCGACAATTAATTAATTATTCAATTGATAAAAGAATATTAAACACAGCCGCAACGTCACGAAATATTCTTACTAAATTTACCAACGTGCAGGTACAAAAATTTACATTGGACCTTGCGAGAAATGAGATAAAAATCAATGAAAAAAAAAAACATTTTTGTGTAAGGGCAGTGCACGTCTGTTCAGAGGGTTGAATGAAGGGTGTGTAGGAGGCTTGGGGCTACTGAGGGATCGTTGTTGCCATGACGACACCAACCCGTCCTCCGAGGGTGCGCTTTTCGCCTCTTCACCCTCTGATGCCACCGTATATATATATATATATATATATATATATATATATATATATATATATATATACACATATATACGTGTGGGTGTATGTAAGCCTGTTCCTCATCGCGATCCATATCTCCCTAACTCAGTACCTAAAGATATATATATATATAAATATATATATATATATAAATATATATATATATATATATATATATATATATATATATATAGTTGCACGTTTCAATAGCCATTTTGTACGAAAATCAACCACGAATATGGCCCAGCGCCCTCTTGGCGCCATTTTCCGTCTCGGCTTTTGAACTTTCCTGCGTTTCTCCTCTCTGTTTCTCTCTTCATTAGGAAAAATGAAGAAAAAAGGAAACTAGGGAGAAAAAAAAAAGCTCTGAAGAAAAAAAAAATAAACTTTTGGTGTCCGGCTTGAATTGCGACGGGAATTTCCTTGGACATTTGTCACACTCAATTTGAGCGACGAAAACTTTATATATATATATATATATATGAATACAAGGCACAAGTGTCGAACGGAGGACAGTGCACCCCTATTCTTCATGACTTTTTTTCCATTTGTTTTCCACCCCTATCGACGAGGCACTAGTTCGTGATACGCAGGACGAAAGGATCCTTGGAAGGGACTAGAGGCGGGTGTAGCGGGAGTCTCGGCGAGCTCGAGGACTCTCGGGGCTGTTGGAGCAGAGTCGTCGTCGAAAAAAAAACACACACACACATACACAAAACAAAAAACAAGGACACTCGAGGCGGCGATGAGATTCTTCAGGGGTGACTAATGCGTTGGAAACAATT
>OZ010724.1:13555388-13609968 GCA_963932345.1 Ophion ventricosus
CTCTCTCTCTCTTTTTCTCTCGCTCGCAAGAGCCCCATCATAAGCTGCGTCCCCGTTCGTACGAGGATATGTGAAAGAAACCAAGCTGGAAGGACTGGTCCCACCTTCCGAGCCGCGTACCGGTGATCCAGGCAAAGAGAACCATCGTCGACGGCGCTCGGCCGTGGCTGGAGAATCCTATCCGACGCCGGTACCAAAATGGCGTCCCTAACGGAGCCACTCCCGAATTCTACCATTGGTGCGCCGAAACAATTTTTTCGCGAAACGCGGCGAAAAACTTTCACAGGATATCCTCGAGGATTTTTACTGATCGCCAAGCCATTTTCGATCATCAACAGATTGTCCTTGATCGCCCTGAAGCGCCATCCGTTGCCGGGTCTTCAATGTCATCAAGTGCTAGCCACTTGGCTGGCTTGATCCTGATGACCGATCCAAAGATCGACGGAACAGCTATCAACGTTCTTGCGATGAAATATCCGGTACCAAAATGACGTCTTACAGGGATCGACGAACGACCCGCTGGACTTTGGAAAAGTGACCAAAAAGACACTGTAAAGAAGAGAGAGAGAAGATGGGCAAGAAGAGGCAGTACTGGAAACAATCCTGACGTCTTCCAACGCGCTGTACTGTGCCATTAGTAAGAGTTTTACCGTAAATGCTCGACGTAACTCTCGAAGCGAGCGAATAACAACCAAAAGCCAGGCATCTCGCTCTCACCCAAATAAGATAAGGGGGGAGGCAGATGCGGGCGTGGAGGGGAAGAGGGGAGGGGTAGGGGCTCATTTAAAAGCGTATAGAGATGAGATGCTGGAGAACGGGGCCGTATACTTACGCCACCAACGTACCAACCCATATGGAGGGGTTGAAGGCACTTGGTAACAACCGATAAGAACTCCAGTCTTGGAGGCTTATCGCCAAATGAACCTCGGCAATACTCCCTTCGAGGCGTAAAATTCCCATTTCGCGAGTCGTAATAAGTCGGTAAGAAAACGAGAACTACCGGAGCGGTAGGCAAAACACGTTCTCTCTGGATGTTGATTTCTTTCCTACTCTCCATCTCTGTCTTTCTCTCTCTCTCATTTGGGAATGCATGGAAGCAACTGGCGCACACAAAACCATGAAGAGATATGGTGAACTCCAAGCTGGTGGCGTTTCTTTTTTTTCGAGTTTCTTTTTTTCGTATGTCATTCACGAGGCACTCCGGGCAAGAGTGCCGTGTGACTGTGCTCGTAAAAGATATTGCCCTGAAGAGAAAGAGAGAGAGAGAGAGAGAGAGAGAGAGAGAGAGAGAGAGAGAGACGAGCCGGTACAGCTTGGAACGTGAATCGGTAATTGTTATTTTTCTTCGCCGCGCTATGTTCCCCTTTAGGATTGCACGGCTTAAAGGAACTTGAAGAACCGCCCCCCCCCCCTTCCCGTACTCCTCCCGCTCCGCTGAAGTTACATATTCAAAGAAGATTTTTCGAGTCACTGCAAATGAGAATGCGCGCAGTCGGGCCGCTCATTCGAGCTCAACTCTTTCTCGGATCCACCGCCAAGCACATAGCAAATTACGATACTCGAAGCTGCTGCCCGAATGCTACCCCATTGATTTCCTTTTATCGCTTTGAGCCTGTAGTACGCGGGACGAACGATTCCACTCGCCCGTGAACTTCCCCTTAAGAGCTGGAAGCGGAATTCGCGGATGACGAGATTTCAAAGCTTCTCGGGCCTGAAGACGCCGCGAGGCCCTCATCACCGAACACAATAAACATCCAAATCACCAACGAAAAAAAAGACTTCGTCAAGTGCAACGGTCTCCGAAGCGGTGGTGGGTCCGTTCGAAACGATCGTGTAAATCGTCGATATTTGGAGGGTCAGGATTTTCCTGAAGCCTGGATATTCCCGAGCCTGGACAGTCGGCTGTTGCGATCTGGGAAGTTATCAGCCACACATGATAGCTTCCTGATGACGTGTCGCGGAAGAGGTACGATCCAAGCGAATTCCAAAGAAATCGCTGGGTAGCAATGTGCAGCCAGTTCCAAATGATCATATCCATAGAGAATCCACAAAGAATCCATCCGTATCCATATGGTAAGCTGTTTCACTACGGAAGGTCATCATCCACCCACATCGTCCTGATTACATGTCGCGAAAGAGGCGCGATCCAGGCGAATTCCAAAGAAATCGTTGGATAGCAAATGTGTTATCAGATCCGAATGATCAGCCGTTGCAATATGGAGGTTCATCATCCACCCACATCGTCGTGATTATATATCGCGAAAGAGGTGCGATCCAGACCAATTCCAAGGTAACCACCAGACCACAATGTCCAACCAGTTCCAAAAGATCAGCTGGTGCACTTCGAAATTTCATAATCCAGACGCGACAGCCACCCTCCGAAGAGGTGATCAAAGCGATCAAGAAGCGCTTTATAACATCATTATCGAGTACTTTTGCGAATGCCACTTGTACGAAGGACTCAAGTGATCCCAACGAAAGGATTGGGACAGCAGGTGGAAACACTCCGCCACGACAAGGGTTGACAAGTGACGCGTACTCCTACTGGCCAACCCTAGGCAGCCCCTAAATCTACATAGGCACACTTTTAACGAACACTGACACCACCGCGGCGCCGCCATCTTGTCCGAGCCGAAGGAAAAGATGGATCGAGAGATTGAGACCAGGTGGCGACGTTGACTTGCCACTGTCGAGTCGGACAGCCCCGAATGGTAGGATATTGACACTTGGATCGCACACGAGATTCACAACGAGAGGCCGACAGCGGCGGAAAAGCCATGTGACAATCCGTTCGGATCGAGGTCCGGAGCAACTCTATAAGGTGGCTTACATCCCCCGGTTGGAGACGCGCCCGGCAGAGCGGCGCCCGATGCCGCGGCCGCCGAGCGCCGCAATCATTCCCTCGCGTAATCATTGTCATTACCGTTTTGGGGGGAATCCCCGGGGTCGCCAGCGAGAGAGAGAGAGAGAGAGAGAGAGAGAGAGAGAGAGAGGAAGGGAGTGGGAAGCAAAACGCGGAGAGGCAATGTGGTGGAGAGGACGACCAAGTGCGGAGGAGGTCGCAGGATTGGCCTGCATTGCGATTGCGTTTCCGGCAGGTCCCATTGGCCGACTACGACCTTCCTCTCTCTTTCTCTCTCGCTCTTTCGCGGTAATCAACCCCTCATTTCTCTCAGGGTCACTGCCAGTTGGAGTCTCTTCATGTGTGTGCACGACCTCGAGGGCCTTCCTCCTGAAGTTCTTCACGCCGGCTATCCCCCTCTCCTATCACATCGGGACATCGGGCACTACCAGACGGAGAAAGGAAAGATGAAGCGAGATAGCCGTCAATCCTTGGAAGACTGGAATTCACGGGTCAGGAGTTAAACGGAAGTTTCCATCATTCCTCGAAATCCACCCTAGGAATTAGGCGACCTGTTATTCACTCGTGTGTCATTCCAGCAAAGCCTTCATCATCCGATAGTCAATTCCAGGCTGCAGGCACACCCGTTGAAGATTGCAATGAGCTGTGCGGGTATTTCGTTGGACAGCAACGGAACTTAACGAATCCAAACAAAGCTTCTAGACTTGCTCCAGCGATTGGAGATGCTTGCGGAAACCAATAACGATAACTGGGAAGTTACCGCAATTATGATCTTCGCTCTCCAGGAAATGGCAGCCCAAGGCATTGGGCCCTTTCTTATTAACCAGTGCCAATTTTATATCCCATTTGGATCATCATAATCGTTAGGACATTTGGAAATCATTGGGGGAAACGAAACATTCGTATCCTACAACCGGACCGCAGGGATAGCCTCTTGCTGCTTCCATTATACGAAAAGAGCCAGGACACGTAACGAAGGCAAAAAGAAAATGTGATTTGGTTGTAACGAAGCCCATTGAAAGGTTAGGACATCGAGACGAAATTGGCTTGAGTCTGGCCCTGATCCTTCCTCGGATTCTCACGGCTGTAGACCCGGAGGCTGATCATCCAGGACGTGAAATGTGGATCCCCTAGTTGGCGAATCCAGAGAGAGTATTGCATCCCTCTAACGCGCCTATTCATTATCCTTCCACCATGTGAACACCCTCCCTCGTTTTCCATTCCGCAACTTTCTCCCAGCCCGCCGTCTACGGGGATGCACACACACACACACAGTTGCTAATTCAGGGGCACGTTTCATTGAGCGTCCTTCACGTATAAAGCAAGCGCCGAATTAACCTGCGCCGCCCGAGCGGATTCTATCAATGGAGGATTAGGAAAGGCTCAAGGGCGCGAACACGTAGGCTGCTATACGCCAGCAAAACTGTGTCCTGCTGTTTACCACAAAACGCTGCGCGCACCAACACGTGAGAAACATTTCTCCGCGACACGTGCCAATCCCACGAGCTGTCGGGATCTCCAATGGCAAGGCTAACGAAGTCACGCTCTGTGATAATCAAAACCCCGTTGGGGAGACTCCAGCTTGGAAAGACTCCTCCTGAGAAGATCCTCCAGTATCTAGAGTCTCCTATGATCCAGATTCTGGAGCAGCTCACCGAAAGATGAGTATAGATCTTTTGGAATGTTGATTTCTTGATGTGGCGACCTGTAAGATGACCATATCGCTCTCCAGAGACCTGATAACCTCTTCCCCCCAACGTCACAATGTCCCGACGAGCCTCAAACGTCACTATTGACCCTCTCGGATAACCGATGACCCGTAGAATCGGAATATTGATGACACATTGGATTCTTGTCGTCACCAAAACCTGCTCCTTCATCAGGCAATGCCGAGTGATGCTGCCGAACGATGGCAGGATCCGTCGGCAAGTGTTCGTGGATAAGCGGCAGGCTGGCTCGTTCCGTCGGATGACTTGGATCATTGTGATTGTGCGCAATGTTGTATAAGTCCGCCAAGGGTGATAACAGCTTCGGACACGGGTGAAGACCGCGCGTATTGGTTGACTACGCTCCAGCTTCCTGCAGCCTCTCTTTCTCCATCCATCTGCGCCTCTAGCCTGACTCTTCAACCGACTGTCTATGCCTGAAGAGGATTCAGTCTCGGAATGGAACTGTTAGGGTTGCCCTCAAATCATCCGGTCGCATGGAAGCTGCGAACCTAGTTCGTCCAGGCGGAAGTAACGCGATAATGCCCGGCCAGGAAAGCCCACCGGCCAGATATCTGGGTTGGGCTTCGAGCTTTGATGTCAACCCTTCTCGCACAACGTTACCAGCCGTCGCTCGCCACAAAAGGACCTCGCGGTCAACGGAATTCTTCACGCCTTTGCAACCTGGACCACGCAACGTCGAGGATATGGCCAGACGAACCCGGAGGTGGCCTCCAATTTTACATCATCGAGGATCCGTGTGTTCAAGCGTGATATCTGGTTATACGTAATCCAATCTTCAATGATCCCTTGGACTCTCTGTCACGTTAGGATTGTCTCGTTCTCTCAGGCCGCCGATCCGATTTTACGTAATGAAGAGTCGGTGGACCGATCTCGGTGATCGTCATCGAGACTCAAGGTCGCGAGGTCATTAGAAGGTAACTCTGCGCCTCTGCGCCTCAGCGATCTCACCAACGTTGTGATACCGCGATTTTCGGAGCAAAAAAAAATCACTTGCACCCTTCTGCGTCTCAGCGAACATTCCAACGTCGTAACTCTGCAATTCTCGGGCCAAAAAAATCACATGCGCCCTTCTGCGCCACAATAATCATTGCAAAGCGGTTATTTCATATTTTGCACTCGTTGCCGGACGCGTATAGGTAATAATTTCGCGATCTCTTTTCCACCCCCATACTCGATAATTCATCCCGGCGAGCTTTTATCGCTACCCTCGTGTGCGGAGAAAAAAAAAGCAGGCCAGAGGAAAAAAAAAGGAAATATCGTCGCCTCGCGAAAAATCCTCACCGCGCTCTCGAACGTGATAATTTATCGAAGAACAGTGCTTTTATCTCAATACTTATTTATCTATATATGAAAATTCAATTCTTCTCTCGTCCTATCTATTTATTTTGTCCCTCTCTCTCTCTCTCTCTCTCTTTTACTTCACGCTCCGAGGTGATTATTTATCGAGGGTGCGAGTGAATTGCGAGGACTGTACGAGGCACTCCAGGATTGTCACATACCTCTCTCGCATTCCTCTCTCTCTCGCTCTCTCCTCATTGTCATTTCACCTATTTTGTGGCGCTTCCCTATCGCCCTCCTCTCCCGTCTTATCTCTCTTGTGCAAATTTATTCGTCGAATCGTTTCACAGGGCTCTCCGTGCAAAACTCGGCTTGCGCACTCCAGAAGCACCACGCAAATACCTTGCTTTTAAAAAAGCGATCGACTCGGCCTCAGAAGAGTCCAACTTTACGAAGATACACCCTTTTGACAGGAAGCCATATTATTCGTGAACACGGAATATACGTGGATGAAAAAAAAAGTACGAGGTTCTGCAAAGATCTACGTGCGATACGAGTACGAGGATACATACACATATATATACACATTTAAGGAAGTATGCGGAAAATCGTCGAAGCGCCAACCGACGATGAGCACTCCGTGTCGTTTATCTCGACCTTAATGGTTTCCTAAGCTGTCGTAGAATATGCACCTATATATACAAATTTACATATTTATTTATTTATTTATTTATTTACTTCACCATATTTTTCAAAATGCTAGTCGCAATTCGTTCAATTTTTCTTTTCAATTAGAATCATTATTATTTTCATTCGTTATAAGAATTTTCCTATCAGTTTCGTTAAAATCGAATAAAGGGTAAAACCTAATTTAATAAAAAAAAATTAATTTAAATAAAATGTCCATTAATTTTTTCATGCACTATCGTGTGCATGAGTTTCAAAAAAAAAAAATCGAAGGCAGACACCAAAGTGATGTTTCTTGTGAGACAGCTCCATAAAAAAAAGCCACCGCCGAGCGACAAGTAGCAAAAAAAATCATCCCCGAAACAATGGAGTTGCGCCCTTTTGACTGGCGCAACGAATGATGCGGACAACTACAACAAGTAACAGAGAGAGAGAGACCGAGAGGGGAATAGAAATGACACGAAATGGTACGAAATGGCACTTCATCCCTTCATCGCGCAATTCGTGCACCGAGATATGACTCTTTAAGAGGCGCGCAATCGCTTCTTCGTACTCGAGGCCATAATCCTACCCTCATATACGTATAACGCGCGTATACATTCACCGGGCCGAGGGAGGTTTTTGCGGGTGGGCGAATGGTGCAGCGGCGGGGGGGGGGGGGGGGTTGTTCCTTCTCCTTGGCGCAAGCAAAATTCCGCGCCTTGTGCATTAAAGCACTTTGCCCGCACGACAATTTGCGATACATTTGCGCGCCCCGATGAGTTGTGCCATCAGAGCCCCCTCCACCCTGAGCGTCCTAAAACTACCCCTCCCGCTCCCGAAGGAAACGATCACCGCTCCCATTCCTCGATTCGACATTTTCTGCACCGCTCAATTAAAAAAAAAAAGCAAAAAGAGACACGTGGCAGAAAATTCTTCCTTGACCCAAACAAACCCAACCAGATCCGAGCAAAAAATTTCGAGCTACACGTCTCGAACCTGAGACATTTTTTTGAGCTTTCGAAAAAAAAAACGAATGAGGTATAAGAAATACCCTCTCGACCCAAACGAACCGCAGACAATAATCCTCTTTGTGGTAGAGGGCATTCGCGATACTAGAGCCTTCGAGGGAGAAGGCTCCGCGATTTGTTTGTTTTTTTTTTAATCCATTTTACTTGTTGCTTCTTTTCTTTTTCAATTAGCGAAAATTACGAGAATTATTAGACTTGCAGTGTTTTGGAGCCGTAATTGAAAAATCTTTGCAGATTATTCGTATTTTAGTGTCGATAATACTTTGTTACTGTGTCCTCAAACTGCAAATAATAAATAAACAAAGTTTGATTCCACTCAACAGTTGAAAAAAAAATTTATTCATTTTCAAAGTTGCCTAAGCCTGACTTTTAAAAAATAAAAAAATAATAATGTCTCGAAAATGGTTAACTTTTGCATAAAGTATTACTGGGTTATTTGATGGCGGAAAACATGTCCTACAATCCTTTCACGGGATCGTGACCAAGTAGCCCTGTATATATATATATATTAGGAGACGGTCTGCGCGTCGTGCGTCGTCAATCGATCGCCGAATTGGATTCATCCTGACGACACATACCTAAACGAGTATATATATATATATACACATAAAATGTGTGAGGGACGCGGCGACATATAGGGAGGAAGGGACGTTGGCGAGGCGCGTTTCCGCCCTCGCGAAGGCCGCAAGTCGGTTCATCAGGCACTCTGTATACCACACAACGTCATATATATATATATATATATATATGTATGAAGCTAGGTTGGTTGTCATGGGGATGATCCGCGTTGCGGATACGAACGAAACGCCCCTTCGTCCCCGAAGCAGCGAGCTAACCCCATATACACGAGATTTTCCACATATATATATATATATATATATATATATTGGGAAAATCTCATCTATATGAAGTAGCTATATGTCCGTGTGTGTGCGGGTACACTTAAATTTCAGCGAAACGCTTTAACGTACGGTCGGTAGTTGCCTCTTCTTCGCCACCATAAATTCCCTCGTCCTCGATATTATTTCACAAATATTGTCGTAATCCAAAATTCTGTCCCCTCGGGCGCGAGTGGAGAGGGATTTTTTGGCGGATCTAACGAACAGTGCAAAAAAGCGCTTGGGCTTTTGTTTTGTTCTTTTTTTTTTATCTGGAAGGAACGATGAAAAGGGATATTCGATATCGTGACACTGACGAATATAACTGGTGGCTTAATACTAGTGGTTATAGTATTAATGATAAAAAGAATTAATTATAAGATTGGAGAAATGGCGATAATGGTAAATATGAAATAAAATAAATGAAATCATAATGATGATTAATAATAATGAGAGCACAAAATTGATTATTCATGTCACGTTATTGTTAAATAACATTTTCAAATGTGTGAAAAAGACATCAATTTTCCTACCGTATATATATATATCTTAATATATAATACATTATATATCGAGATAAAATGAATATATATATATGGATGTTAATGATCACGAAAGACAAGTCCGCGAACATATCGAATTAATAGTTTCCCGTCGTCGAAGAAGCTACAACCTGTTTTGGGCTCCCTTCAAGATCAAGAATTTCTCTCTCTCTCTCTCTCTCTCTCTCTCTCTCTCTCTCTCTCTCTCTCTCTCTCCCGCGATGCCTCTTTCCTCGGCCTCGCCCATTGAATAAAATCGTTTCTCGCGTCGTCGTGTGTATATATACCACCGGACGTCTCATCTATCCACCGTGTATATGCCTTGCACATCCCGCGGGAAATGGTCTCCCACGAGATATATATATATACGCCTATGCGAATTTATATCCCGTGAGGCAAAGCCCGCCAGCCACTCCCCGCTATCTTAATGACTGTTTATACGATTTACATACATACGCGAGCTCAAAACATCGGATGCTCTCTTAATTTATGGTAATTTACTGTATATATATTCTTATCGAAATAATATATATATATATATATATATATTTACGGATTAGCATTCAAAGGAAAACTATTATGTGGTTCGAGATCGCGAATAAAAACGAGACACTCCGTGCGAAAAAAGAAACGGTAAGCAAAATGAAAAGTACGATTGAAAGTATTGTTTGGAGTAAAAAAAAGAAGTCCTCCGTTAGTGCGCTTTCAATGAAAGAAGAATAATATATAACCGAGTGGAAAATACAACTCATTACCGCCTAGTCCGGTACTAGTAAAATTATATTTCAAATCGCCACTATAGCTAGTCGTTTTAGCTAGTAACTGTGCAGCCTTCTAACGCTTTCGGCGTCTAGTGACTGGATACTGAAAATTAGGTGGTGACGAGATAGAAAAACAAAAGTAGCTCGCAGCTGTATAATCTTCTCTGAATAATGTGCAAACATTTTTTTTTTGCACATTATTTATATTACTGTGCAATTTTACGATTTTCTTTCTCTGCCAATTTTGGTTGTGCTATTTCCACTGCAAACATATTGATTTATTCATTAGAAATGATATATGAGGCAAACGCTTGCGTGTAGTGTGGTTTTGATGATGATACCTCAGCGGGTGATAAATCCATAACGCCGTCCACTGAGCCAATTCTACTTACTTAATTTATCAATTCCGCATCGTTAACATATGCAAAAAGTATTGGGTCTATGCATAATTCCGTAACAAAAATCTAGTAAATTTCAAACGCAAAACATTTACCAAAAAAAAGCGTTTGTTTGGACCAATTATTTTCATTGCCAAAAAAAAGCGAGTATTGTTGGGAGTAAAATGGAAAAATTCTCCGTCAGTACGTTTTCGACCAAATAAACTTATCAAAACTAATTAAAAGAATGTACTAATGAAATTAATTAATTATTTAAATAAATCAATGAAGATTTAGGAAATAAATCGACAAAAATTATTGAAATAAATTAATGAAAATTTTTAAAAATTGAAATGAATAAAAAATCTACAACATAAGTTAATAAAGATTGAGGAGTCATATCAGAATCAGTAATGAACAACAAGAGAAACAAGAGTGTCGGAGAGAGAAAGGAGAGCAAAAGAACAGCGAACAGTTGATCGGAGGCGCGAGAGGGCGAGGAAAACCCCCCGTGGAGTGTTGTCGGCTACCTGGGCTACCTGACTAGAATATCTCTCTCTATCTCTCTCTCTCTCTCTCTCTCTCTCTCTCTCTCTCTCTCTCTCTCTCTCTCTCTGCCTCCTCACACTCGCTTCTCTGATTTTTTTCGCCCTATGGCTTTCGTAGCCACCCGCGGAGACCCCCGTTGTACCTGACATCAATCATCGTGGACCACCTCCGGTGACACACAACGACGATGAGATTAACGCCATTACTCTCTTCCTCTTGCCCCGATCGAGCAAGTACATGTGCTCCAATATTATCTCTCTCTCTCTCTCTCTCTCTCTCTCTCTCTCTCTCTCTCTCTCTCTCTCTCTCTCTCTCTCCCTCGCTCTCTCAATGCCCAATTTTCTTGTACTTTGCTACTCTCGCTGATTTTGCATTCTCAATTTTTTCCTATAATTCAACGATCCATCCGTCTGCCTCCCTCTCACAATATTATATTTATTTGTCATTATTAGATGCGTATGCACCCGGCGTTTTTTCTACGCACAGACGACGCGAACACTGCTCTCCAAGCTGCTTTTTGGACTGAAAAACGCGCCGAAAACGCGCATATGTAAAACGCGCGTAAAAAAAATGCCGTATGCATAGACCCTTTGCGTGTCGTTTATACGCAACATTTCGAGGCACAGTTTACATTTATTTATTTTCCATTATTATCATATATTAATATTTTTATTGTTATTTTTAGAATTTTACATTGTTATCTATATCATTGAAGTGACGTTTATTATTATTTTTCGTACTGTTATTATTAATAACCTATGAATATTATTTTATTCGTCGCGATTAAAAATATTTCAAGACAATTTTCAAAACGTTCATTAGTTACCTTCTTTTTTATTTTCCATTTGAAATTTTACCAACCATATATATATATATATATATATATAAATTTGTATAATTATAATTTTTATAATTATTTATCATAATAATCGTCACTTCAATGATATAGCTAACATTGAAAAATTCTAAAAATGACATTAAAAATACTAAAATATGATAATAATGAAAAATAATTAAATGTAATATTTTACACACATTTGACATTTATTTATTTTCCATTATTATCATATTTCAGTATTTTTATTATCATTTTTAGAATTTTTCGTTGTTGTCTATATCATTGGAGTGACGATTATTATTATAAATAATTATAAAAATGTCTATATATATATAGTAATTTTTATTTCGACAATGATTGATCGTTTCACCTTTGTCTCTCGATAATGAGATTCCAGTTTGCTCTCTAGAGAGATTTACACCTGTGCACCGCGAGAGCGGTCTCAGTCCTTCTGATCTACGGTGCCGGGGAGGGGGGGGAGGCATCGTTCATTCGTAAGGTCCACTGGACGAATACATCAACGTTACTTGTCATTAAAAAATCAACATCTAATAATAATGTCGAATGGAATAGAACGGGCACCAAGCAAATCTCCAGATACTCACGAGCAATTATTTTTTTATTGTTCTCGATTGCTTTGTCGAGGAGATTAATTTTTGTCATTGACATTTTTAATGTAATTTTCAGTGCTGTATTTCAAACAACCTTTAATATTCGTCAAATTACATTGCAGCTATTTTAATAAATAATCGTGAATACGTTTTTTTAAACCACATAATAACAATAATTATTATTGTTTGGGTTTGTTTGCGTTATTATAATTATTATTATTACTTTTTTCAATTATCAACCGTCACGGTTATTATTATTGTCATACGCGGGGGTGTAGAGCTCGGGGACTTTCGTACTCATGGAAGCGTGGAACATTTGACTATGGACTGTCAGAGTGTCAGCCAAGCCCATCCTCTTTCACAACGTACGCTGAAAAATATTGTAATTGTCCTACCTTCTTCCTTCCCTCTGCTGCGCGATGCATTTTTTTTTATTCCTTCTTTTCTTGCTCATTCAAGTCTCGCGAGTGTCTCTCGCGAAGAGTCGTATTCCGTTACATCGTACATGGCCATGGGTATATAACGTAATTTTGTTTTTTATTTTTATTTTTATTATTTTAATGGAGAGAACGAACGTCGTCGCACGTCGCGAGTCCTCCGGGAAATTGTCTGGATTTTTATTTTATACCCATTCTTGTTTCTTTTTTTTTGTCTTGTCTTTAATTTTCAGCCTCGAAGGTAGCGCGGAGAGAAGCGGACAAAAAAAAATGAAAAAAAAAAGAAGACACTCACATCGCGACGATTATCGTTTTCCCGAAGCGTAGCCAGAGGCGATGCTTGCAATTATTTCTTCACTCATTGTTTACTTCATATACTTTGACTTATTTTTTTCTTTAATTTCAACAATCTTTGACACACAATGATTCATAATTGTTAATCAGCCCTGAAGTTGGCCAGAATTTATGAAATTTCGCCGTTTTTTTTTTGGAATTGTTAACTCAAATAAATCCAAATTCATTTTTTTAACACACACAGAAAAATAGATAAATAAAACTATACCCGCGAATGAAAATTAAAAAAAAAAAATAACGAATTTTATTTGACTCCGAAGATCTCGCGTCCCACAGATACATATTATGCCAATTACAATCAAGGTGCGGTCACGTGAGAAAATTGCGCGAACAATCTCGAAGACGTGTGTACACGAATTCCCGGGAAGAATATTCTTTTTCTCCGTTTCCCAAGAAAATGTAATGAAAAAGAAAAAAAAACGCGAGAGATAAAAACAAAGCAAGAAAGAAACGTAATAAATAAACAAATGAAAAAATTTGCGTCCCACGGGGAATGAGAGAGAGAGAGAGAGAGAGAGGGAGCGAGAATCACGAGGCGAATAAAGGATAATTGTGCAAATGGCTGGCGCGTGTAAATCGTGATAAATCCCAAGCGTGTTTTCCGGTCGATAGAAACGTCAAGCCAACGCGGGCACTACGAGTAATCGATTGCCCAAGACTTCCTATGGGAATTGGTGAATCGGAGGATTTTTATTTTTATTCGTACCATTTGATCGTTATTTTTTATTTTTTTTTTATTTTAGAGCGTCGCAAAGCATCTGTACGCGAAGACAAACGACTGTGGAAAAAGTTTACCGCCATCTATCTCCTTCGTGGATTCCTCGAGGGACGAGAGAGCGCCCCCAAATAGCGGGGACAGCCCATTGTTCTCGACATTATATATATATATATATATATATTTATATATCTAAATGCACTTGCGTTAAAAATTAAAGAATCACGAAAATAATGCTAATTTGTCAACTGTCAAATGTGGCTTTCCAAGGAAGTGATTTTGAGGGAGACAATATAGTATTGTAGTTCTATTCGAATAAAAAAATTGAAAAAATTCAATCTCATTACTTAATTTACACAGCTCGTAAAAATTCCTCCCCTGTACCTCATAAAATATTCAATAAACCACCACTTTTTGAACTAACGGATATTGTATTGTTTTTTACGTCATAACAATATTCACCATAAAACTATATGTAATTCGGAGGTATATTTACGAATTTTTTATCTCGACAGTTTTGCAGGTACGAGTAAAACTCCTTTTCACAAGTGCTATTAAAATTTCAAGGCTTTGACAATTTTTTAAAGATCAAGCAGGACCTCATTAAGTTTCAACGACTTGGTCTAGCCCCACGGTCTTACATGCAGGTCTTGAAAGGACAATAGTGGGGAAAGGTTCGCTTAGCGTCCGATTTTTGCTTCAATTTCCAGCCGCATGGTGCGCATACAAAAGGGGGTGTCGTGTGCGAAGGAGACAGCAATATCATATGTGTCTGTCTTACACACAGCAAGGCAGAGACTAAATATCAAACTAAATAGAATATTTAACAGACGTAAAGGGCAATAACAAACTATTCATCACCAAATATCGAAATGTTATGGCCTTGCGGGCCATGCGGCCGTCGCGCAACAGCCGCGGAAGAATATTTCAACGTGATAAGTAGCGCCACGTACAGGTAAGTGGTAGAATTAAGAAATTCCAAGAAAACGCGTATGATTTTAATGCATAGGAGTAGCGCGACGTGTTGCCTACCCTCCTACGATTAACATATTATTATTATTATCGTTAAAACTATTGAACATTGGTACTGGTATTGCTAACAGCATCAATTGCCCACCAACCATAACGACACTGAGTGGCCGCGTTAAGAAAAAAAATGCTTGGACAATAGGAGACAATGAGACCTAGCCTCAAAACAAAACAACAACAACGGCGCAAGATCTCGTACTCGACTTCGTCGTTGATTTTTTAAGGTTTTACACTCTTGGCACGTGGGAGCAAGAAATTACGGAAGGCGAGAAAAAAAACTAGGCCCATCAGCATGACGAAAACGAATGATTCGAAAAACGAGCGGTGGGTTTTTTTTGTTTGTTTTTCGTCCTATAGTCCATGAAACACCCAAGAAGACGACGAGCGGTGCGGCGGGAAGAGGCGGCGCGAGCTACCGGTATTATACTTTTTACCACGAGATCTTTCGCGTACAAAAGAGAGTAAGGAAGAGAGAGAGAAGCTTTGCGTAATAATGCGAGCTGGCACCGCCAGAGAGCTCTCGCCGTGGCCCCCGAGGCCTCGACGCCGGACGGAAGCGTCGCCCGAAAATTGACTAACGAGAAAGACGCTCGTACGTCAGTTATTTTTTTTTCGTTTCTTTCGTCTTCTTCCTCTTTTTATTGTTGCCGTTGTTTTTATTCGCTGAGTTTTTGTGTCCCAACGATTCGTGTATACGAGTAGCGTGGAGGACTCCTGTTTTTCTTTTCGTCCTTTTTTTTCTTCGATATTTCTCGTCCACGAGTAGTAGCGAAGCGTGTCCTATGCCGGCGGGCCGTCGAATTAACGTGCAAAGAGCAGCCCGAGTCAGGATCGAAATTGTTTATCGTCGGCTCCTTCGGGCGTTCAATTTTTTTTTTCGTTATCTTTTTGTTTTTTTTTCGGCAATATTCCCCGCACCGGCATTAACAAGTGCACCGGTTGCGCTTTATGATTTTCCGTTTGGCCGCTCAAAAAGTTGATCTTGCGAAAACAAATGTCTAGAGACTTTTTGAGAAACTAGGGAATTTTCGTGCCCCCAGGGACTTTTTGAGTACCTAGGTAATTTTCGTGTTCCTAGGAACTTTTCATGCCGCTAGGGACTTTTCGTTCTACAAGTTTTCGAGTCCTAGGCATCTTTTACGCGTTCTAGGGATTTTTTTCCACGTTTCCTAGAGGCTCATTCGAAACCCTAGGGACTTTATTCGCGTTACTGGTGTTACTCGTAACCCTAGGATTTTCAATGTCTCGAGGGACGTTTACTTTCGCGTGTCTCGGACGTTCTTCGCGTCCCTAGGGGACGTTCGCGGAGGTAAAGAATCCTGGTGACTTTTTGTATGATCGCGCGATGAGCTTATTTAGGGAAAGGGCCGGAAGATAGCCTACGGAGACAAACGATGACGGCTGCAAGGTCAAACATCAGCTTCAAGCATCGTACCGTCGCCGAAGAGTGGGAGGAAGAGAGAAAGAAACGCCAAAGAATACCCGTAAGCACTCTTATCCCTCGTGTGTATCGGCTGTACGTGTGTAGATCGGTAAAAAGTAAAGAAAAAAAAAGGGAGTGGGGTGAGAGAGAAAGGGCGGCTCGATTGATTGCCGAGCAAGAAAATCATCCGGAGCAAACATGCTTTGAGGCTTTACGTATCACCCGCCGATGCGACCGTACGGAAAGACGGACGGACAGATGGGACGCGCGACAATGCGTTAGTGCTACAGGTGCTGCCACCAAGTCGCGCGCACGAACTCTCTCTCTATCTCTCTCGATCGAGTTTCTCGCGGAGGATCTACAGCGCATGTGTCCAAACGAAGCCAAGGAAGAGATACATGCGTGTGCTGAGAGCTTCGGGCCTTGCAGAATGGCACGGATGCCACATTTATTTTTCCTTCCTTTTTGCCCGTATTTTGGTCCTTTTTCTCTTTCCTTTTTTTTCTTCTTCGTTTTCTTTTTCTCTCTTTGTTTGCGCGAGCGAGCTGACATTCTGGGCACGTCGCGGCGTTCGACGTGGATTTTGCCTTGTCGCATCACACGCCCGAAGTCCTTTGATCGACGCGCGCGCCCTCTGCCGATTTAGTAGAAGGTATTGCCGCGCTTACGTCCGCGCATAACGCGAACTAGGAAGTATCTCGTGGCTCTTATCTTCTTTTTTTTCTCGTGCGGACATTCGCACGCTCGCGATTCGTAAAATCCATCGAGCCTTTTGAGGCTGAAGATAGGCTCAACTTTGAAATCTTTTCAGCCCTGGTGTTAACCTCAAATTTGATCCGCCTGCTTTGTTAGTCGGGCTTTGACAGATACGCGTGAGGGAAAAAAAAAAAACAAAACAAAAAATGAAAAAAAGAGGCAGTATTCGAGCGGTGGATTGTCGTACGTGCGTATATACATTGCGAGGGTTACGCGTTTTGCAATGCGAGAGAATCGAATGGTATTTTAGGGCTGCGAAGGGCGAAGGGGTGCTCTCTCTCTCTCTCTCTCTCTCGCTCTCTGTGCTCTGCTCTCTGTTTCTTTCTCTCTTTCTCTATAGCTCGCGGTCACATCAAAGGAAGCGACCGCGAGGTGCGTAGACTCCCAGGATTCATCGGCATCGGCCTTCTCCCCTACCGAGAGGAAGAGAGAGAGAGAGAGAGAGAGAGAGAGAGAGAGAGAGAGAGAGAGAGAGAGAGAGAGAGAAAGAGAGGGAGGAGAGAGTTATCGGTTCATGCCTGCGCGAGTACCCGCGTATCCGCTCCTCAAAAAATTCGTATAAAAAGCTCGAAAACAATGAACTTTACGCAAAAAAAACTATAATCTCCAAAGAATATTTTGAAAAATCAAAAAATTAAAAAAGAACCCATGAAATATTTTTTAATCAGAAAAAAAAATGTTCTAACCCCAAAAAATAATCTAAAAACCAGGGAAAAAATGTTTAAAGCAAATAAATAAAATAAAAACAAAAGAAAATGTATAACAAGCAAGACATTTTTTTTTTAACGTAAAAATAATTTAAGACCACGGTAAAATAATTTGAAACCCGTAAAAATAATTTTAAAACAAAAAAAAATGATTTCTACACAAATAAACAGTTTCTAAAGGGACAAGAAAAATGTTTAAATCCTATAAATAATTTTGACCAAAAAAGAAATCATTTTAAAAATCAATAGTTGGAAAAATCACTCCCAAACCCGAAAAACAAAAAATCCATTTTAACGTCGATTAAAGAAATCGTCGAAAATTCGTACATTTGAAAAGACATCGGCAGCTAGCCGCGAAGAATCGTCATCGGTGAGTGCGATCGTCAAGGTCGCCGCAGCAACTGACTGAATACACGGGCAACCCGGAAAATCCCGTACGTCCTTTTTACAATACTCGATATACACAATAAAATCGCGTAATATCTCTCCATGATAAACACGTAACTCTTTATAAAGGAGACAGAGAGAGAGAAAGAGAGAGAGAGAGAGAGAGAGAGAGAGAGAGAGAGAGAGAGATAAAATAGAGATACGAAGAACGTGAACGGATTGATCACTATGTTTTTCCGCAATTCCTAGCGCGCGACTCTATATCCTTCGAGAAAACTAGTCATTTCGATTGCACCTAGCCAGACCTCAACGTATACGTAATAGCGAGGATATAACGAGGATATATATATATATATATATATATGTAGTCTATTGTGAGGATAGTACTCAAATTCGAATGTCCTCAAAATCACTGAATCCCACCGTACGAGAGTAATTTGCAAAGTTTCCGGCCTTTTAAGAATAACACATATTTCGAAGCAAAACGAAATTTATTTCTCGATGGATATGGATCAAAAATTTCTTTCGATATTAACTAGATGCGTCTATTTGATTTTTTTAAATTTAAATTAAGTAGACTTTTCGTGAAATCAAATGTTTTCCTATTGCATTCCATTATTGAAATTATTTATTTTAAATATATTTATTTATTCAAATCAAGATCTATTTAATATCGTCTAATAACTAAATATTTTCTTTATTCCTAATAAATTTGTAATTTTGTTTCATCTGGTAGTATAAGACAAAAGAGGCAGACGAAAAAATGGTACACGATTCAGTCTCTCAAAAATCTCATGGCTTTGTTTTCATTGGAAGACTGTTGTAACATTCTGCAGTTGAGAAAAATGTTTAGTCTTTCTATACATAAATAGTCGCGCTTGTTGATAAAAGGCACGACGATACCTTTCTTTTTTTTACCAAATAACAACCTTTTTAGTGAAAAAAAAAAGAAAAATAATTTAACTTTATTTACTCCGCACTTTTATGTCATGTACCTATATTCCTTTCTCGTATTCATACGATATATCGTATTTTATCTTCATTTGTTTAATTCGAATATATATTTAATATTTAAAAAGAATAGCCAGAACAAATATGAAAAAACTATTTGAAACAAATAGGGTGGTAGTAAGCCGCGAGACAAGGAAAAAACCTATTTGATTTAAATAGATCTTACTTAAATTAAATTTTATTTTTCTCGGGTCTAAACCCGAAAAATACTGGTGCCTCGGTATCACTGCGCGATACCCGGTTTTTTTCCATTGTCGAAAAACAACGTCAACTGGCAACTTTGGATGATTGCCGTAGACAAAGCAATGATCAGAATTACTTGAAATTTTTACGGTTCGCATATATCAAGGTGATCTATCGGGCGGCGAAAGAAATATTTTTCTACTATTACTTTTTGGTAATAAGGCCTCAAACTTTTCAAATGGGCCTCGTACATGTGTGTGTATATGTATGTATGTATTCAACCTATGAATTCCTAAAGCGCCGCAGGTTCTCTCGTACTGTGAAAAATTATGCTATGCGACTCTTACTTAATTCGTTTTCTCGCCTGGCGTCTCGATGTCGAGGCATTATTATCGGTCAGTCGGATTCTCAATTAAAGCATAATATTATTACGCCGAGTGTGGTCTTCGATGTGGAATTGCTCGCTGGTGTGTGTGTGTGTGTGTGTGTGTGTGTGTGTGTGTGTGTGTGTGTGTGTGTGTGTGTGTGTGTGTGTGTGTGCGTGTGCGTGCGTGCGTGTGCGTGTGTGTGTGTGTGTGTGTGTGTGTGTGTGTGTGTGTGTGTGTGTGTGTGTGTGTGTGTGTGTAGTATGTGTGTGTATATATATATATATAAATATGATAGAGAAATAGAGAGCTTCGTAACTCTTGCTTCGGATAATTATTGACTGTGTTGCTATAGACCGGCGTTTAAAAAGTTAGTAAACAATCTAGGGGTTTGCGTAATAATTCTTTTTATTTATTTTGAATAATTCTTATTTTTCAACTCATGCCCGTGTGTATATATATATTTATACGCATATGAGTTTAAAAAATTATAAATATCATTCAGAATATTGAATTATAAATTATGAATAATATTTATAATTCTTTATTTGAATAATATTTAGATAAATATTATTAATAATATTTCGAACTCGATATAACATTAATTGATTTCAAAATGTTATTAATTTATAATTATATATGTATACACTGGTAGAAATAATTCTGGACACTTTTAACATTTTTGAAATTTTGTACTTTGGTATTCGTGCTTTGTAATTTTTTGTCAAAATACACCTATGAGTAAAAAATACTATAAGTATGATTTAAAATTTGTTTCATTCAATTTATCTTATATTGAATTAGAAAAATTATGAATAATATTTCTATGAATATTACGAATAAATAAATGTATTTATTACAAATATATATATATATATATATATATATATATATATATATATATATAAGATAATAATGATGAAGTCACTTTTGATTACAATTGAATAAATAACAAGAATACAACTTAAATTTCGATTACGGCAATTCCGGCGACCGCGTGTGCCCGCCCCTCACGAGAGGCGAAACATGCAATTGAAGAGAGACAAAGATAGGTAGAGAGGGAGAGAGAGAGAGAGAGAGGCAGAGATAGGTACGCCCGTGATTACCGTAATCAGTCCAAGTTCAAATACCCCGATCTGCGAGATTCGCACTTTTGCGTACCGTTTCACGGCCACAAAGGGGTGGCGGGTTGAAGAATTAGGTTAAAAGAAGAAAAAAGACTCACCACGATGATGAGCAAAAATGTTGTTCTCTTTCCGAAAATGATACCCTCCATCTAGTAATTATCATTATTATTATTATTATTGTTATTACTAAAGTTCTTTTAGAGGGTTATTATCATTCACGTTATTTATAGGTACTCTTATTGTAATTAATTGTTATGTGTTGGATTCTCACCAATTGTTCGACTGCATCGAACGTCGACTCGCCCGAGTTTGAGTTTCCGATAGGTAGCAGTGGCGCCATCTTTCGACGCGACGGCGAACCGAAGCTTCGAGTTTCGCGAGTGGTGGCGCCATCTCACGGTCACTCAGCGAAGCCGAAGCAAAACGGAGCGTAAATCTTTTCTACTCTCTTGCGCGCGGTGTTGTTCTTCTTTATCTTCTCGCGTTTACACCCCGTTTAATAATTATCATGAAAAATGAATAAATATCATGCAATAATTAATTATGATGATAATAATAATAATGGCGATGATAATAAAGTTTCAAAAATAATAATAATAACTATAATGATAATGATCATGGTAATGCTAAGAATAAAAATGATAATGAAGATTATGGCAATGACGATGATTATTACGATGAATAATATTGAGCACGGCATTGCTAACAATAATAATAATATTATTATTATTATCTAATGATTCGCGTTTTGTCCCAATTTTTTAACTCTACCTCTGACCGGTACGTGGCGCTACTTATCACGTGGAAATATTCTTCCGCGGCTTCTGCGCGACGCCCGCAAGGCGCGCAAGGCATACTTTTCGACATTTTAAGATGAATATTTTCCTATTGCCCGTTTATCGTTTTTACTTTGTTCGATCGGAATCACCGGAATGTTGTATGATTGGAAGTGTAAACTTTATGGCGCGATCACGGTCTTATATACAGGTGTTGAAACGACGGTTGTATTTCTTAGGCGGCGAGTGGATCTTCTATTGTCGAAGCTTTTTTTTTAACGCGGCCATCGTGTGTCCTTATGGCCGCGGGGGTATCGTGGGACTACCCTAAACCGATCATAAGTTGTTTCGACGTATAGGCGTATGTGCGTATAACAGTTTAAAATCATTCGCGCCCATGAAAAAAAACGTATGATATGTCTAAATAACTGTTCTTGACAATTTAATTCGGTGAAAATGGCGAAATCCTGTGCGAGTACCTCGGTGTAAAACGGGCTACAAATCGAATAAACAAAAATGCTGTGTTTTCAAAGAGTCAAAAAGCACCGAACTATTGACAAAAAAAATGGCGCCTGGCGATTCGCGAAGTGAATTTAAAGCCATCGCAGCGCGTTTACGAAAAACATTTTGAAAAAACATCATCCTCTAAAGATTGGATAATACGCGATAATAAAGGAAGGATTATTGCTCAAGTAAGTTCACTTTTTTTTAAAATGATTTCGGCAAACCATCTTCACGTCTGTTAAACATTCTATTTATTTTTATATTTAATCTCTGTCTTGCTGTGTGTAAGACAGAGACATACGATATTGTTGTCTCTTTCGCACACGACACCCCCTTTCCGACGCGCACCATAGAGAAATTGAAGCAAAAATTGGACGCTAAGCGAAACCTTCCCCCACTATCGTAGTTTCAGGACCTGTATTTAAGACCGTGGCCTGGAGCAATGAAATCTTACAATAATAATTATACCAAAAATGAAGATAAAAATCGTGTAAGAAAAATCCCTACCTTTCCGCGATCGTAATGATCCACGCAGTGTAAGGATGAACGTGGGAAAACTGCGAGATTCTTCGAGGGTAAGCTTCGAGGCTCTGACACGACCGCGCCACCTTGCAAAAAATGTCGTACTTCCATTTTTTTCTTTCACCTCATTTTTTCCCCCCCTTTTTCCTTCTCTCTTCGCTAATCCTTTTATTTGGCTATCGCCATCTAGGCGGGGTGTCACGCGCAAATTTCTCTTTCTCACTCTCGAAGAACCGCGACACTGACGAGGGTGATTACGCGGGATCTGACGAGTGGCGCGAGCGCGGACACTTCGCGCACGCCCGCCATTATAAGCGTCCTCGTCGCTGGGCGAGAGTCGCAACCGCGCTCGGTAATATTTCAATTAGTTGTGTCAATTTAGTTGTCGGCGTTACTCCACGCGCGGCCCGCTGATTAATGCCGAGTGGCTCGCCTCTCAGTGCGGTAAGTACGGACGATAAGGAGAGGTTATGTTCGCCAAGCAAGCAAAACATGTACAACACGCGCGTATGTGAGGTACCGGTGAATAATTAACAATAAATGATCTCTCGCGGACGAGGTATCATTACCCCGGGCGGGAGGGGGTGGACGTGTCGGCTCAAGCTAATCGCGGGTAAATCGACCGTTATGTCATTAAGCAGGTTAGCCAGCGTTAATTGGCCGTCATACGTGTGAATCGTCGTGTCGTAGAGAGAGAGAGAGAGAGAGAAAGAGAAAGAGAAAGAAAAAGAGCAAAACTCGACGAGCAAGTCGGAAAAGAGCATGATGGCGGCGTTTAGGGTAGATTGGACGCCAGGAGGAGGACTAAGACAAGGTAAAGAATCAAATCTCGGGGGAAAGGGCGACGAAGGAGTCTCTCTCTCTCTCTCACTCCCCCTCCCGTTTTTTTTTCGCTTGCTACATATGTGCTGCCAGGTTCTCGGCGGGGGAGCGTGAAAAGTGCCGAGCGTGATACGAATCAATTATTCGAAGCGACACCCCGTGAACTCTCTTAGTATAATGAATCGCCGCAGTCGCGCGAGGCTCCACGTGCGCGTTTTGTTAAGAGAGTCAACTATATCCGCTTTACTCGCGGTTTTCACATGGACATCGTAGCGAATTCGGTCGATTTACATTCCCGACGGATTTTCACGCGATCGCGCGGTTTATTTTGCTTGGAGCGGCGGTGAGGGGCGTCCGACGATCTAAAGCAATAAAAATACAATTATAGAAAATAATGACACTGGTAGATATGCGGTTCGGCTACTTCTGACCAGGGTTCGCATGATATATGAATCACGATTTATATCTATTGATATTTATCCTATAATACAACGAAAAATGCGCATTTTTAAATAAATATAACTTTATCTTCATGCAACTATACATGGCGCTGCGCTGACGCGACTTTACAATACCAAACTATCACGACTTATCTGTGCATTTGTCCTTGGTATTTGTTATCGGTAGACTTAAAAAGGTTCCCAACATTTTTTTTAAGTGTCGAAATTTCAAATAATACCATTGTCTTTCGACCAACTACGAATATAATAATATTCGTAGTTGGATATTTGTGGTTCGTTGTTCTTTCTGTTAATTTTTTTTAACGAGATATTTGATTATCAATATTAAAGATGTTAGAGCTTATAAATGTGAGCAGTTTAATAGGAACTTTTATTTTAACTGTTGATTTATTAGGTAAAAAGAGAAACGTACCTAATTATTTTCTAATTTGAGAGTCTTGATTTTTTAAATGCGTAAGACTGATTATCCTAAAAAATAAGTAAATAAATAAATATTAAAATAATCAAAATTGGGTTTTAATTACACGTCCATTTTTTTTTAAATTCGCAACACACTAAAAAAAGAGCTCTAAAAAACAGCAAAAAATAGGGGTTATTTTTATAAATAACAAAAGTATCGAAACTATAACAAAATCGAATATATATATCAAAATATCGGATATTTTCGATATTTATAACAATTTATGTATAATAAATTGTTAAATATTCGGGTTCGTGAAAGGAATACCTTAAAACGGCTGCGGACTCAACGAAACGTTAGGTTGGATTAGCGAAATAGTGATAGGACAGGATTGAAATGGGGTGTGTAATGCGTAAAAACCCGTAAGGTTATACGTCGGAACTCTGGAAAATAAAGAACAAGAAATACGATTACAAGCATTTTCATCGATATATTAATTGTATCTATACGAAGAATTTACATCTGAAAGTTTCATTCTAAAACGTTGTTTTACAGTCTATTTTTTAGCTACAGTTTATTATATCCACATATTATATTAGGTTGATGCAAAATTGATTTTATCTTCTTGCGTTCCCATGAAAAAAAAAAACTTCAGTATATGACTTTAGAATGCTAAAAGGTGTCGCCAAATTTTCACTCAAACTTATAATTTTTCACGTCTTAAATGAACAAAAATAGTTGAAAAATATTGCCGTGTGACTAGTAACCTTAGCAAAGCCAGAAACAAAATTTCAATTTCACTGGAGAACGATATTTGTGTTTTTCTTCACATCCTAGTGTGAGATCGGTTTCGTCCGAGGATCCAATGAGATTGGTGGTATATGCGTGGGTGGTTAAGAACCGGCTTGAAGAAGACAGCTCGTTCCTCTCCTATGGATATCCATATATATATATACACACACACACACACACATGAGTGTGTGTGTATCGAATGGGCCCCGTGTCTGGTGCGTGGGTGTCGACTGAATGCAGAGCCTGGAGAATGCCCCCCGTTGACGCATCTTCCTCCTCCAAAATGGTGGATCCCAAGAGCAAGATGCATCTTCGTACAGCCTGATGCATCTGGTGGAATTTCTGATCAGGTATTTGGTCCTGTACGCCGAATTATATAACATGTTTTATATTAATAACATTAAATGTCATGGGAGAGGGGGGTATTGCATTGTCTGAAACAAGTTTCCTGAGAGCACCGTGCTTAGACATAAATGACATCAATTATAAAACAAAAGTGCTGTGCATTTTTGCAAAAGCGCAAGAGGAAGGCTGAGCACGAAGTCACAGAGATTTGAGCTCTGGTCCATATTCGCAAGGAGAAGGGCCTGCAACCCTCCCTCGAAGGCTCCCAGCAAGACAGAGAGAGAGAGAGATTAGATTATTTTTACTAGAGTTCAAGGGCCAAAATGTCCTATGACAATCCTGGTTTTTCATACGAATAAAATATAATATTTCACCGAAAAAAATAAAGAAAGACTCAATACAGAAACAAGAGAAAAGAGAAAAATACGAGACAAACAGAAGGTCTGTATAAATCACATCGAAATCCAAAGAGAGCGGAAGACTGGGAGAGATAGAGAGAAATCCTCTGGCATACAGTCCATACTCCGTACTATAACAGTTGGTAATCAAAGAACCTCGATACAAAGCAAAAAAGCTATCGATAGAAAAGTTATACAAAAAACAACACACACGCATATATATATATATATATATATATATAGACACAGCGATGAACTATAATACAAGAAAATATGTAGAGAGAGACCATACGCGAGTTTTACGCCATCGCGAGGGATCGTGACTCTCGGTAATATGGGTAAACCGCTAGTTGCGACGCCCTGGTGCACGGAGTGTACTCCCCGAGGTGTGTGCAACACCTCGGAGGTTCCCAGGCAAGGTCTCCCACCGCCGTGTCGATTCCTCGGAAACAATTACGCTCGAGGATATATATGTGTGTGTGCGTGCATATATATATATATATATATATATATGCGTGAGTATGTAACGATGTAGGTATGTATGTACAACGTATACATACGAGTTAAAATGAGGCGAGAAGCGTGGAAAATTGTCACCGTGTCGTATTGATGAGTGAATTTAAGCATAAAGAAGCAATGAAAAAATGTTGACGAGAAATCTAAGTTGACGGACAAATTCGAAACTCCTTCGTGCTTTGAAAAAGAAAGAAAGAGAAGTTCGAGGGAGGGGAGAGGGGACTGCCGATAAGTATGGCCCTGAGGCCATTCGTATATAGGTTCGATCGAAATTTCGTTCGACCCACATATATCAATGCACGCTCTCTATCCTTATAATTTGGCATCGTACACGCGTATATATCGCCCATCGCCACTTTTCGGATCGTTCGAATCAGGAGATGGAAGAGAGACGAGGGGAACACGACTAGAAACAAAGAGCGACGTTGTGCTAAAAGGCAGATTGGAAACAAAAAAAAACAATAACAGATCAGACCATCTTTCAAAATGTTGAGTATTGAAAATTGGACTTTGATAGTGAATGAATATTCCATTTTTTTTTCTTTCTCTATCTCGTTCTCTCTTTCTACGCAAACTCACCTCTCGAAAGTTGTGAATTAACGGATCACACCTCTGTAGCCCAAGGGCCAATTAAAGTTCAGCCCTCCCCCGAGCGTTATCCAATTCGTGGATGATGTTGGGCCTGCCATAGACCGAAGAGTTTCTGGTCTTCTCGTCGAGACCAGGCGTTCCCATGATACAGTTGCTCTTCAGGATCAGTCCTGAAACGTAGAGAGTCTCTCTCTCTCTCTCTCTCGCTCTCTGTCCGTCTCTCAAAGCGAGTACGGTCCGAAAGAAATAAAGAAAACAAAAGAAGACGAAAAAAAGAATAAAAAAAAGACATGGACAAAGAGGACCAAGAGAGACCAGGGCTCTTCTTCAGGGTCGTGAGAGACGACGGCGACGACGACGAGGAAGAAGGGAATGAAAAAGAGGATGAAGATGAAGAAGAGGAGAAAAAAAAGGAGGCACGATGGAACAAGCGAAAGACGCTCGTCCGCGTGCGAAGGGGCATAATATTTACGAGAAGGGTTGGGTTTCTCTCCAGGGCCCTGACTTTACGTGCCAGTACACATACCCAGAGAGAGAGAGTGAGAGGGAATACGGGACGCGTAATTGCAACGCCGGAGTTGTCTGATTTATTGGGTTATTACCGATCCGCGTTGCGCAGAGAAGAAACCAAGTTGAGAGGAGAAAAAATAAGATGAGATATATAAGGGCAAGAAGGAGAGAAAGGGATAGAGAGAGAGAGAGAGAGAGAGAGAGAGAAAAGGGCGAATTTTCGCCCTGCCAGGCGCGTGGTCTATGGCCTGTATTCCCAGTTCAAAAATAAGTACTGGTTTTTTTTTACTCAGTGTTTCTTTCAAGGCCGATGCAGCACTTTCCGAGAGTGCCAGATCCGCATTGATGTGATTTTGTACTGCATGCAATATGACCGATCATTACGAAAATAACCGGGTCAGGCGCCACGGGAATCAATGAGACCTCGATCATGTCTGCTTGATTAAGAGCCCATTTGCGAAGTGTCAACAAGATAGGTGATGAAGTGTCGCAGCTGCAAAACCGCGACTGACAGAATCGTAAGCGTCTCCAAGTAATTGGCAACCCCAGAAGTGATCAAGACCGTGTACGGAAACTTGACTCATCGGCTGGATGCCCTTGAAACGGTTTTTCCTACTCAATCACTTTCGTAAGATTCCACAGTGAGCAATTTAACCCTGCCGTACCCTTATTTTGGGGTGCAAAAAATGCAGCAAGTGTGTCTAGTAAACACGATGCACTTATGTAGGGACAGAAGGAAAGTAGGGTCGATCGAGAGAAAGGGAGAGAACAAAGGTGCGAAGTTGGAGAAGTGAGCCTTTCGCGTTCTCTCTTACTTGGGGGGCGCCTCAGCCCTGGTCCCCCCCCCCCTGCTGATGGAATATAAATCTCGTGGTCGACAGATGCACCGCCCCCGCTACTCTCGTCCGACCAACCAGAAATCAAGCACCGAGCTCGATGTTTTTCAGAGCAACGCCCTCGAAAAATCAAACGAGAAGTGCCTCGCGAAGACCAGACCTTAAGGGATCAACCTCTCCCTTTCTTACCCCCCCCCCCCCTCCTACGCTCCCCCTCTCAGGCTCCGCTAGCTTGAGTTTATTTGCATTTGCCAAGAGTTCACCTTAGTCCGAGTAGGAGTAAGAGAGTGAGAGACAGAGATACTAGCGATGTATGGAGCGCCGATACATCGTTGCAACAACGACCGGTTTGCTTCGATGCCCGCTAGCTAGTCCTCTACTTCTCTCTCCCTCGCTCGCTCTCGTTGCGCCTCTACTCAAGTGGAAAAACCTGGCGAACCATCCGATTAGATCTGGGACGTCGAACGGGGATATATCCTCGAGCATTACGCGACATCGACACCAGAATCGCTCCAACGATAGCCAATCAAAAATCTGCAACTCCAGTCAATCGTTCCAGTATAACAAAATCCGTACTTGGGATGAATATATCAAACAGGATCGAATCAGCATACCGTTTTCGAACTTTGTTATCAAGCTGGAAAACCGTGGACCACGGAATCTGGAATTCCAATGGCAAAACTCTCGTGCACATCCTAGCGGACTTGAGTCCTGGATTTTTGGTCAAAGCTGCGCCCGTGCGGAGAATTGACGGGGCATCCCTAATACAATTCGGGGCCTTCAATGGATTATTTGTGGATTCCATAGTTGGTTGTTTCCGTAAAAGAGCCGGACCGGGCCCCTATTAGGGAATGGCAGGGTAGATAGATTGTCTAAAACTATGGTCTAAGTACGGAGACCAAGTAAAGACCTTTAAGGGGTATAGTTGTAGATTACCTTGTAGCGATTTCCTTAATACTACTAGACTTTGCTATTATAGGGGCAAATCAGTATAAATTGCTCGATTAAAGAATTTGTCGCATAATAATTGTAGAGATCGATTAAATATAATAATTAAAGCATGCGTTTAGTAGACGAGCTGTGATGCCTTGAACCATACACGCATGCAGTGCGTTCATTGAAAAAACGCGGGATCAAACGTGTAAAAATATGCGACAGAATTCTAAGCCTCGAATGTATTGAAATAACATATTTCTTTTTCACAGTGCACACATACGCACGTACGCATTCGGCTGGAATAATTTTGTTATGAGGCACCGTTGAGGACAATTTTAAAGGCCCTGATTATATTGCCTTCAATGGACCTCGGTAGCAAAGTGTGACCGACTACTGATGGCCCTTGTGTGGCTTCCAGACTAGGGCCTTAATAAACGTTAAAGAAAATTAAGATGAGCCCGATCAAAGCTTGAACTTAGTTTAGAGCCATTCGAAAATCTAGTGACTCGCGGCCTAACGAAGGCACATAGAACAAAACATATGTGAGAACGAAAAAAAATTGTCTTCGTCAGAGGAGACCAGGGAACGAAGCCCCTCCGAGGCAAGTGACGCCGAGTTCTCTCTATCGTTTTCTCTCTTTTTTTCCTTTTCCGTCCCCGTCTGCGCGTTCGAGGTCGGCACGCCATCCTCGATATCGCGTGCCAGTCTCGCATCTAACTGGGAACTTCGCTTTGCATCAACGGCGAGAACACACGTACATAGGACAAGCAAAAGCCAAGCGGAGAGCTTCATTGGTACGAGCCTAGGACACATAGTGACTCGAGAGTACCTAAGAGGGTGCGAGAGAGAGAGAGAGAGAGAGAGAAAGATAGAGAGGGAGAGGACCGAAGGGAGAAACTTGGGCCATAATGGCGTGCACCCAAACACATACGGATGAATCCCGCGTTGGGGAGGATAAACACGCACGTGTATACATGTATGTACACACCAATAAGGAAACATGGGGTTTGCCTATGTACCTATCGGTATACCTTGTGGGCTTGATTCTCCAAACGCAGATATATGTACCTCTGGTTGAATCCCGTCACGAACGGCGCGTTACGCGCACTCCCGCTATGGTATCCATGTATACACAAGCCTCCATGTTACGTACGAACATGAATCCAAGCAACACATAGACAAGCGTTTAGACTGCACACCATTGCCCTGGCATTGGGTGGCACACGAGTCTCGGAAACCGCAAAGAATTCAAACAATCACGCGAACCTCTCCGTATAGTTTCGGGGTTAACCCCGTCGCACCTGCGTTAATTCCATTAATCGGTTCGCGTCTCGCCACCTAGAGGCTTCACCATCTTTGTGGGTACGAAGCGTTGTTTTGTTTGATACCAAGTGGATGGTAGAGATCTTTCGAGGATTGGGAATGGAAAGTATTGGTTAATCATACGAAATGTTCAGTGGTCCAGCAGTGCCGCAAAATGGCCAGGCAACTTTTCAATACTGCTAGATCGGGATCGATGAGGTTTTTTTTTTCTTCTTGTAATCCTTACCCTACGATAATGGATCCAGCATTGTCAACGCATATCCTAACACCAATTTTTCAAATGTCCAAAAAGCATTCCGAACGAATCTGCAATCTACAACTCACGATTTCCATTCTCGATATCTTCTTACCCGCCATTCGAAATTCCTTCCGCTTGTCCGCCGTTTCGCAAAGGTCTTCAGTATCGTCTCGAGGATTGGTTGTTCTTGCCGAACCCACCAACTGCACCACCTAGTGTATCCGCCAGGGTGGCTTTTACACGATCAACACTGCAGCACGTATGCGCACAATGAAAAGAAGAAGAAGAAGAAGACGAAGAAGCGAGGTCCAGTCCGGCGGAATGCTCTCGGAGGTCGTGCATCACAAGAGCCTGGCAGGATAATAGCTGGAGCGCCTTCCTCAGGCTCCAAAGAGCAAGACGGTGTGTCTTATTGCCCGGGACCAAGACACCGGGAGAGGCAGCACGAGTGATTGATAGACACCCACTGGACCTACCCTTGGGCGCCCTCCACGCATTTTACCTCTAGCTCTCTCTCTCTCTCTCTCTCTCTCTCTCTCTCTCTCTCTCTCTACATTTACGAGCTCCAAGTCGATGATCACGATATTTCGCGAGTAAGGACCAAGGAGCTTCAACCGTTGAATTCCACAAATATTCTACTGCCTTTTAGATTCAGGCCCTCGTGGACATGGGAATAGCTAACGGCGTGGCGGCCAGATCCGTCGGATCCCGAGGGAAAATCTTCAGAAGTGCCTCAGTCGAAACGTTGCTTTTTGTTTGCTGCTGTTTTTTCGTAACTTGTCATAATCGGTTTGGCCATTGAACATACGATTTTAAACTACATGCCAGTAACAAGCAGCAAGTAACTTAAGGTAGTAGTCTCGCCATGGCGTTTTTCTATAGATTTTTTATTTTTATTTTGAAGACTCATTCATGACACTATTAAATGATTGCCTGCATAATTCCAAAAGGATTCACCGTATCGTTTTCGAGATATTGGCAATCAAAGATTTCATGGTTATACACGTGTTCTTATGGGGAGCGGTGGAAAATTTCACATTTCACGCAATAACTTTGAAACTTTTCTACAGATAAAAAAAAATTCAATTACAGAGAAACATATGACGAAGTGGGTAAAAAAAATCATGTATTTCAGAGATATAGGTATTTAAATTAAGCAATGTCTAGCGACGCTGTCGCGACGAAGCGGCTAGTGCCAGACTATAACTAGATTACAGTAGTGTGTGCATATCCGTATACGCAGAGTATCTACGTATTAGTAGCCTGAATGGATAGTCTGATACAAAAGTGAGGCTTAGGTTAACATTAATATTATGCGTTTTCGTCATTACTTTATAAATTTTAACATTCCGATAAGATGTACAACCTACATTATAAGGATATTTCGCAATATTTCAAAGCTTTTATCGTTTAAGCAGAGAATATACTTTTCAACGTGACTATGGTGAGACTACTACTTTAAGCGCTGCTATTTTTTACATAATGATATTGAACGACTACCAGTGAGAACTAGTAAATAACCAAATGCTGCTTCGATGTCCCGGCGATATATTCGAAGAGCGAGAAGGCGTTATGAAAAGCCAATATTTGTGGTGGCCGGTTGTAAGAGACTCGGCTGGTATGGGATCCATCTGCGATGGCGTGTTTGAAGCGGTGTGCCAGGTGGAGCCACGCAACGGTGATCGTCCCATACAAACACACATGCTTTTCCACCACTGTACACCGTTGATATATACAACTCTACTACTACTGTTTCTCGGTAAACATCGCGGCTTTCTTGCCCTATCCCCCCGTTGCGATAGTCCCTCGCGCATATCATTACGCTAATCGCCCTTCGAAAAAGGTGCAGAGATGGAGAAACAACCGCGTGCTGCATCTTCGCAAGTTGCGTGCACGATTCGCAAAACGGATCCTCCGAGCGCGAAGATATGCAGAAGCGATTGTGGCATGGACTGGTGTGTGCGTGTCGCGTATTTCTTCATGTGTGAGGTACTGCAGAGAACCTAGGTTGGATTTAACATTGCATCGGAACTAAAGGAATTGTTGATGATGTTGAAAAAGCATCGCGAATCAGGATCAAATGTCATCGATCGTCGCTTATCCGATTTGAGAAAGGTCCACCACACAGAGCACACGTTGTATCGATCGTCGAACAACCGGCTGTGGCTAATCAAAAGCCTCCGGGAGCCCTTCTGTGTGCCGCGAGTTTCAGGAATACATTTCACAAGCGCTGAGTCCCCGGCAGCGTCGGGCCGGAAACCATTCCTCTGCTGGGCCCTCGCCCTCTCGTCCAGCTATTCCGATGTTCACGGCAAGAACCGCTAAATCTTGGCAGCCGCGTCACGCTAACCTCGTATGTCATGTACCTCACACAGCTCGGCTCATACTGGCCTTCTTTAAACCTCGATCGGCAAGGAGAGTGCTAATACGCGATTCCCGAATGTGTGTAATCTCGTTTTTTACTTCGTTCCGCTGATAGAACCCGTCGGAAAAACCGACGCCAGACGACAATTGCTCGAGCCAATCCACTGAACAATCGATCATATCATCAACTGGACGGACATCTCGAGTTGTTCAACGTCCAGTTCCCGTGCGGAAAATTGGCGCGGCATCCCTAATACGAATCGGGGCTTTAAAGGGATTGTTTGTGGATTCCGTAGTAGGGTTTTTCGTAAAAGAGCCGAAACGAGCCCCTATTAGGGAATGATAGGGTAGGTAGGTTGACTAGAACTATGGTCCAAGTACGGATACCAAGTAAGGGCCTTTAATGGGCCCTTAAAGGCCCTGTAGTTCTAGATACCCTAGTCGCGATTTTCCGAATAGTACTAGACTTTGCAAAGGGGCAAATCAGTAGAAATTGTTTGACTAAAGAATTTGTGGCATAATAATTATCAAGATCGATTAAATATAATAATTAAAGTATGCGTTTAGTAGACGAGCTGTGATGCCTTGAACCAAACACGCATGCAGTGCGTTCATTGGAATAACGCGGAATCAAAAGTGTCAAAATATGCGACAGAATTCCAAGCCTCAAATATAGTGAAATAACACATTTCTTTTTCACAGTGCACACACACACGCGCACGTATACATATGGCTGCAATAATTTGTTATGAGACACCGTTGAGGCAATTTTAAAGGCCCTCGTTATCTTGCCTTCAATAGCCCTCGGTAGGAAAGTGTAACTGGCCACTGATGGCCCATGTGAGGTTTTCACACTAGGGCCTTAATAAACGTTAGGGAAAATTAAGATGGGCCCGATCAAAGCCCGAACTCAATTTCCGCACGGGGTGAACTGACCAATTGGCTAAGTTATTGAATCATCGACTGGAGAATTGGCCGAACTGATCAAGTAAATAGTTGGTCAACTGGACAGTCGATCAACCTGAAGTTTACCGTATAATGGCGAGTACCCGATAGTTACGTTCGAAACGCACGTCTCATGGTGTAGAGAGAGAGAGAGAGAGAGGGGGAGGGAAAAACTGACCGAGACGCAAAGGAGCAGCAAAAATGCCACGTAAAGCGACGTCATCTAGACCATGAAATGTCGGTCGAACTGTGGTCGATCAAATCAAGACGATGGACGTCTTAAACCAGTGGTTTGCTTGCTTGACTTTCTTGGGCAAATGTTTCGTGTTTACTTCCAACCTCGAGGAAGGGGGACGCGATAACCGAGCACGCGATCAAGGCCGATTATTCGGACGATGATTGTACCTAAGCACCTTGACCGGTACATAGCACGAGACACTGCACCTAAACACCTTAATCAAAAGCAGCATCTCGTAAAAATGGCCACAGGCCCCGATATCATCCTGCGATCATCACCTAAATGGCACCTCTTCGTCGGATCCAAAGGACTTACCGAGCTCGCTACCGATACATACAAGTCAAGATTCGGGTGAATCGCGCGATCAACAGGGAATTCCTTACGGAGTAACGAGAATCCAGACACGAGAGAGTTATCAGTGCGAAAAGAGGCACTGGATGAAAAGCCCTCGAGGATGAAGTTTAATTTTCTTCAAATTCGTAAACCATTGCACCAACAATTAAAACGAAAGGAAAAGAAGCAACTGCGTGGGCAGCTTTTCAGCAATAAATTCCGAAAATTGCCAACCGACACTTTTTCGGGACGTCACTGCATGCACGTAGCCTCTTAAGCCTACAGGGCCAACAGGGCCCGAAAACCTAGGTCTCCTAACGGACGTGTACGCGGATAATTGAGGATAATACGGGGTTTGCTGCGGCGAGAGGTGCTCTCTCTCTCTCTCTCGCGCGAGTTCCCGAAGAGAAAGAGGAGCAAGGGGCAGGGGGAAACGCGTAATTGCACCGGAGCCTCGAACAAGAGGAGGCCTCCTTTCCTGAACCAGAATTCGGGCCAGCTACGAAAACCAGAAAGAGAGAAAGACGGAGGACCATGTCCGTTCGTTCGATCCGTCTGTTGGACAAGATTTTATTCGCAGAAGAGACCAACCAAATTCTTATTATTATCTCTTCCCGCTGGATGCAGCAACTCCTCCAGAAAACTGTGTTACCTGTGTCTTTTGGACTTTCTGCACCCTTGGTTGGCGACACCCCATGATCAAAGCTACCAATGACTCGATGTACCATCACCATGGAAATTTCTTGTTGAATATGCGAACTTTCGCGGACCCAGGCCTTAGACTATTTACCTCAGACACTTGCAATTACGCTAAATCACGTGGATCATTTAGTTGCAATAAATCCCCCCAAAAATTAGCCTCGCGTCTTTTGACACGTCATAGCTCTTAACGACTTCGTGGCTGAATATATATATATATATATATATATCAGGGAAAAGCACGGTGTCTGTATAAACGGTAGCGCGCAATTTGCGCAGAAGTCAGTAGAAGTTTTTGTGCAATCGGCTTGTGGCCACTTGGAAAAATTTCACGACGGCCTCTTACAATAGCAATTGTCCTAACCTCTGTGATAACGAGAGTCACTTTTCGCCGCGCGAGGCAGTAAAGATAAGTAGTAGCGGAATACAGTTGCTCGCGCCGTTTTTTGTACTTTTTTTTTTTTTTTTTTTTTCGTTTCGTTTTTTCGTATTACGGACTCGGGTGCTCGTATTGCCCGTTGTACTTCCTCGTATACTTCGAGTCCTCGTAATCGCCTTTGCGCCACCAAATTGCCATAGAGAAACTCATCTTGTGTGCCTGCTGTACTGCTATTCAATACTGTGTACTGAACTGAATTATTATAATCGTACGAGCGCAGTGAGTACTGGATAATTCATTGCCGTAGTGGATTGTTTCAGTATTGTGGTAAATATCACAGCTGCGCTGTTACCGTAAATATTATCGTTCCACTGCTATAGTGGAATACTGTAGTGGATATTGGCGGTGAATATTTTAGTGAATTTCATAGTGAATAATATAGCAGATGTTACGGTGAATATTATATCGGACATTAAAACGCGGACGTTATAACCATCACAGTATCAGTTTCATAGTGAATATAATCATAAATATTATCGTGTAAATAATAGTGGAAATTGTCAAGAATATTTCTCGTGAATTTCATCGTCAATTGTATAGTTAATATTGTGGTAAGTATTATAGTGAATATAAAATATATATATATATATATATAAAATAATGAATATTAAATTAAAAGCCATACTTATAGTCATTTTAAGACGATAGTTTCACTATTACAATCAATATTACAACTATGCATCATAGTAGTTCAACTATTACAATGGATTTTTATAATTTCACTATGTTGCTAATATAGTTACATTATATTTAAGTTGTATTACAATAATGTCACTATATTTTTATTACTGCAGTTATCATATATATATATCTCGAAATTATGGTGAAATTTTATATGTATACATGTGTATATATATATATATATATATAAAATTTCACCATAATCTCGACGAAACGCCTAATGAGGAACGAAGGATCCCGTTCGACCGGTGGATATATCCTCGAACGTGAAATGGAACGGCAGCGAGAAAAGGGAAACGGGGGTACTCAAGGATCGCGAGCGGTAAACTTCCAAAGCAAGAAAACGTTACAAATTAGCAGATAATCAATTAAGACGGAACTTCCGGCCGCTGGTTGAGCAAACAAATGACAGTTAGCCCGAGCGAAGGGTGGGTATATCATAAAATTTTCGGTAATTAGAGGCCGCATACATAACGGAAGGCAAAAGAGGGCGTTTCGTTCCTTCAGAGATGGTGGCTCGGAGGGAACAAGAGAGAGAGAGAGAGAGAAAGAGAGAGAGAGAGAGAGAGAGAGACTATCTCGCTCGCTATCAGGACTACGATTGCGAACATCCGGAGAAATTTGACTAGGACGAAGAAGAGGAAGAAAAAAATATTTGCTCGCGACTCGGAGACCGAGTTTCGGCACTTACCGCCATTGGCAAAACGGTTCCGGCAAATCTACATATAGATAGACTTTTTACCCGCCGACATTCCTCAATCTTATTTCTTATTCTCGGCAAATGAAGACCCGGCTGAATATGGTAGGTTCCGCTTTACCGTTTGGTAAGTTTACCGATACTTGGCAACAAGTAAAGGTCCGTAAAGTTTAAAGACGAACAAAATCGACATAATTGGGCTACGTTTGTGTAGCATCAATTTTCATGATGTCACTATTAGTACAATCTCCCCCACCATAACCAGTACGAATAAAAAGATCCGATAAATCTCGGACAGCTGAGAAAATCTAGGACCGGAAACCAAGGATAATCTCTCTAATTTTCATCGAGGTCCGAAAACAGATGGGAGGGAATACCTCTCTCTCTCTCTCTCTCTCTCTCTCTCTCTCTCTCTCTCTCTCTCTCGCCGGGGTCCATATAATTACGAACCGTTTCCTGGATTACAAAGTTACCCGGCCCATTTGGAGGGCAAAATCTCGCAGGCGCCCATGTTGCGTGATAAATAAAAATAAAATAAAAAAAGAAACAAATGAGACGGATTAGTCTCGAGGTCCGTGATCGTGGTAGAAGGAAGCGACGGCCGCGCGATCTCATCTTTCGCCGTACACGAGGATGACTCGAATTCCCCAGACTTCCTTTAAAAGGATTCCCTAGAATGCCAGGTTCGCTATGTTGGCCAAACTTGGCCATTATCTTTGGCAAATGCAGAAAATAAAAATAATAGAAAAAGCAATGAAAGAGATGAAATAACACATTTGAAAAAGCAAACTGAAGTCTTGCGGAGAATTCACCTCGAGTGCATCCTAGATGGCGCATGCTGTATATTGTTGTTGTTTTATAACGATATATCAAACGCGTTTATAAGTGTATGGAGAATATACTTTTCTGTTATGCATTTATAGTATTGTAATGGTATATTAAACATTGTATTAAAAAACGGATATAGATATCCGAAAATAAAGAAATAGTAGAACGGTTTTGCCCGTTGCGCGAGTTGGCGGCGACTGCGACGGCTGGAGAGAAATAGCGAGAGAGAGAGAGAACAGCGCCCGCGGGACATATCGCGCGCATCCGGGCTATCATTATCCACATCTGCCGACGACTCTAGTTCTCTCTCTTTCTCCCTCCTTACAGTCCGATAAACCGAAAAAGCCCGGTAATTACCGTAGACCTAAACGGCGTTATATTCCGTCATCTTTAAATCTCTCTTTCTCTCTCTATATATATATATATATATATATATATATATATATATATATATATATATATATCCCGATCCTCTTATCCTATGCTGCTGTCTTCCGTTGTTAGCCCGGTTTCACGTGGCCGCGGGGGTCATCGTTTCGTCGTTAAGGGCCAACCAAGAACGAAAAACCTTTCTGCTCCTCATCTTTACTCCACCGATCCCTCTTCTCTCTTTCTTTTTTCTCCCCTTCAATTTTTTCCACTCTCTTCTTTTTCAATTCTGTTGTTTTTTCCCCCTCTCTTTTTCTCTCTCTCGCCCTGGAGCGTTTCGCAAAAATGTCCGCCGCTCGTTTTTGCCTCGTACGGAATTCCGATGCTCCCTCGTTTCATTCTTTTCTTTTTTTGCCTCGACCGGCCACGACACCCTCAAGCAAGCTTGAGCGGACGAAAATAAAATTGGATAAAAAAAAGTTTTGAAAGAACGAAAGATAAAACAACGGATGAAAAAATAGACCCGAAGAATCGCCGATACGCATCGATACTGAGGCTCTTTTTTATTTTTTGTTTCTTTTTTTCTTCATGCCGCATACGAGAAACGGGAGTCAGACCGATAACTGGGTCGGATTCTTATCTTCCGGTGCTGATCATCCCCCTGTCCAAAGGTCCCGAGATCGCGTGCAAAAAAAAACATTGTAAGAAAATAAAGATTTTTTGTTCGAAAGAGAACAAAATATTTGAAAAAAAAAACCAAAAATGTGGAAAACAGGTATATCTATGAGGGCGAAGAAAAAAAACCGAATCCGCTCTGCGTCTTTCTTTCCTCCATCGATTCTCTGCTTCTTTGTTTCTCTCGTGCTCTGCTGCGCTGCACCGCGGCCTCATCGCGCGTCGTGTGGCTTTGAGAGTACCGCGTCCCGCCAACCACGCCCATCGCTACCGCCACCCCCCCTCCCCAAACCTCCCGACCCGCCTGACCGTCGTTACTCGAGGGAGACACCCGCAAGACACCGGGATGTACAAGTCGGTGACGCGAACGTCAACGAAAATAAACGAAACTAGAGACACGGAACTAAAAAAGATAATAGAGGAAAAATATTCGGCCAATTTTGGTCGCTCTAGCTCTACGAATCATGCAACTTTATATATATATATATAATAAAGATGGAGCATAACCCATCGAGGTGGGTGAATGTTTCCCACTGCAAACTGAAAAAGGCAAGTCTGGGGCTGGCGTATCAATCTTTTGGGACAGTAACGTTCTCTCGATCACTCACAAGCACAGCCGCGAGCTATTCTCAAGGAAAGGCTCTTTCTTCACGGCACTGGTTACACTCGCCCTAGGAGAATATTGCCAGAAAGAGAGAGATGTGTCTATTGCGTGCTCTGAAACCAAAGTTCCCTAAGAGTACTATACCAAAAGTATACAGTGCAGAGTTGTTGAAAGATACAATATAAGCAAAAGCTATAATCGATAAGATATAAATTTACATTAAGTTAAATTAAGTTAAATTTAATTAAAATTCCATCAAATGTAAGTTAGCAGGCAGAGTAGTAGAAAAGTCTACACCATGTTAGCCAAGAGATGTACCTTCAGCCGGGCCCTGAAGGCTTTAAGAGTGGCAGATTGTCGAAGGTCGAAGAGAGAGAGATAGATAGATAGATAGGTGTTTTATAGAGAGAGTTTTTATCCTTTAGAGAGAGAGAGAGAGAGAGAGAGAGAGAGATTGCCTGGCAAAATGCTTGGGCGTATAAACACTTCGGGAAGGCAGCTACCAATTAAAAGTCAAAGGGTTCTGGCAAAAGTCTCCGGAGGACTTTTGCGATCGGCTTGAGACACTACCGTGATTCCGCGAATCACGCCCGCTCAATTGTCCGTTCTGTTTTTGTAAAACGCGTCACGTTAAAAAATAATGTTCACGTTGCACACGCCATCTATCCGACATACGAAGCGTATATCGGTTGATATTGACAGCAGCGCCGCGCTCGTTCGTAGATCTCGTTAGACACACACTTTTACCGAAACGCCTATAGGAACGCACGGACTCCGAACCGCCGTCGGAGTCCCCGGGGGAATCATCGGCGCGCGACCCGCGTAGTAGAGCGGGGAATCCCCGCAAAGGCGAATCTTGACAAGCGACGCTTGCGCCAATTCTCTCGCACTCTCTCTCTCTCTCTCTCTCTCTCTCTCTCTCTCTCTCTCTCTCTCCTTTTTTTCACATTCACTCGTTCTTCGATATTACACTCAAGGAAAAGCGCGCGAGTTGGAAAAAATTATTTTGTTGATATGGAAAGCGCGTGAAGCGCCGCACGAGCAGAGCTTAGCCGTGCGCGCAGGTGTAACGCGTCGAGGCAGTAGGCGCCAACTGATCTCGCACATAACAACGGCCGATAAAATTGTTGCGTTTCCACCGAAAAATTATCCTCCTGTTCTTACTCTTCCCTTTTTTCCTCTCTCTCTTTCTTTCTGTCTTGGCGTCTCGTGTTTATTCTTTCTCCATCTCTTTTTCTCGTTCTTTTTTTTCTTTCCTCCTTTTACCGTATAAGAAGTACAAAATTGTGGTAATTTAGTTCTCTGCCTCACTCTCTCGCTCTCGATTACTGCGCATCGTTTCTCGTGCTTGGTTTCTTCTCGCTCGCCCCCTCTTACGACTATACATATATATATATATATATATATACATTCAACGAAAACGAGGGTAACATTAGCAGGAGAGCATGGGAGGGAGAGAACCCGTCCGGTACGCCGATGAAAACAGGCGGCAGGCCAAGGGAGAAACTCGCCACGGAAAAAGTAGAGCCAGATAGAAGTTGCATTGGTGTTTCGGGTTTGCAACGCCAGAGGGCGAACGCAACGTTGCCTTCCCAATTACACAAACACGTATACGAGTATTTACACGATCGCAAGAGAATTCAGACTCGACGACACTATATTTTCGTTAAATTCGCGCCTCGAAGGTCCTTGTGAACAATTTTTTTCGCCACTGAAGCGGGGGGGGGAGAGAAAACGGAATATAAAACTCGCCGAGATTTCTCCGCTTTCTGCCATTCTTCCGAAAAAAAAAATCGATTAATGATTCTTAAATTATTTAAATTTGACCGACTCGAAAGAAGTTGGGGAAAAGGGAAGAGAGGGATGTTTCGAATCTCTCTCTCTCCGTCTCGTTCTACATCGCCATACAGCCTACGGCAATACCACGTGCGTATCGTGAGGCGGGACACGAAGAGGCAAAAGACAGCAGGAACCAGCAGCAAGAGCAGAACCAGCAGCAGAGAGTCAAAGGAAAGAAAGAAAAAGGAAGAATACCTTTTTTTTTGTGGCCAACACGACGAGGAGGAGGTTTTCTCTTGGACTAAGTGCTGCGCTTCCATCTATACATATATATAACGATGTTCCTCGAGACCGCGTGCGTGTATCAGAGAGTGAGATAGAGAGAGAGAGAGAGAGAGAGAGAAAGCCACGAGGGTGAGATAGCAGTGTGCTCTCGAAGAGAGAGCCTTATTCCTCTACTCTCGTGCATATACCCTATATAATTATAGGACTGGGGCAACGCGAGCTCTCGAGGAAGAAAACGACGATGGACTCCGAGGGATGAGAAAAGGGAAACAAGAACGGAAAGAGAGAGAGAGAGAGAGAGAGAGAGAGAGAGAGAGAGAGAGAGAGTGAGAGAGAGAGAGAAAGAGCAAAGACGAAGAAGAAGCAACCTGACGGTTATGGAGAGAAAGAACACGAGGACAAAGGACCGGGGAGGAGTGACGAAGAATAGAGACGAAGGAAAATAAAGGAAAGACACCATTATCTTGGACATGCAGCTCTGGAAACTCAGGTTTTCAATCCTGTGGACAGACTCGTTTGGTGAAATCAAAATCGTAACTTCAAGATTTAGTCAATAAGCGGTGCTCGTTGCAGGATCTACCGGTTAACTGAGCTAAAGGACAGAATTCCTTCTAGCCTGCGAGGGCTATTACGCTTCTGAGTTTGGGTGAAAATGACAAAAATAAGCAAGTCACCCTAGTACAATTCTTTTCACCTAATGAAAGAAAATGCGACATTATCCACGTGAGTTTACTTCCCAGGGGGTCGATTCTGTAACTGAAGTGAGACCACTCACTTTTTACGTTTTCATTTAATGTGAATATGCTTACACGATTCTTCAGTGTCTCAGTGAAAATACGAAATCACTAGACACGAGGTGATAGAATAAATTGCTTTCTCAGACTGTACTTGCTAAAAAAAAAACGACTCACCAGCCGAAAAAAAAATATAAACATCAATGAGATTTAAATAACGACGACATTTGTTTTTTATCTGTTCAATTTTTGTGGTGAAAATGAATGTGACAGAGAAAGAAAAACAAATAATGATACATTTTATGTGCAACCAGCCGGACTTTGGTCGAGGGAGATTGCGATATAATCGAGAAAATGGAAAAAGATTAGTAGTGATTTTATGGGTTATGTTTGTTTTCTAAAGATGAAATCTATAATTTATTTATTTCAAATGTTAAATAATAAATTATTCGACCACTTATTACACGACAAATTATGGGAAGAGCTTACCCTGCAAATCAATTCTGCAGGTAGCTTGGTTTGGGTTTGTGTGGGTGGCGGAGCTTTTAACACACTGTATCCAAAGCTGTATAATAAAACGACAGAAATAGCTTTCGATATTGCTCGATTTATAAAGATATAAACTTGGAAAGAAACAATCTTGTGGAGTGAAGTGCTGACTACACCCTCGCATCGACGGCCTAAAGTGAGTTATTTTCAGAGCCAACAAACACGTAAAAAAAAATGTCTAAAGCTTTATCTTTCGGTGGCTCATGGAACGACAATTCACTATTATCCGTCTTGCACCCTGCCACATAGCAGGATCTCCAGTAATTCTTGGTTTTTTGTAAATTTTGTCTATTGTTATCAATGTATGTTGACAATGTTTGCTATACTAGTAGAGCTTCTGCCTTAGGCCGCGCGAAGTGCCAAAACTTTTGGTGATCGCGACTTCTCGGTGGCTAGACGCTACGGCAGCGGCGGAAGAGCCCCGAGCGTTTGTGCGAATCGATGTTGCAGGGTGAAAACCGCCGGTAGAGCTGCCTCCGTCTTGCCGCCGCATCTTCCGAGACCTCAACTCGCTCATTCTTATTCTTGGCCCCAGGGGTCGCGGACTCAGATACGAAAGGGGATACGCCAGGGAGAGAGATTCGACGGAGATGCTCTGTGCGGACGAAAAAGGAAGCGCGAGCGGCGCTACGGCCGATTCTCTCTCTCTCTCTCTCTCTCTCTCTCTCTCTCTCAGTCTCTCTCTCCTGCCACATATTTCATGCTTTACGAGTCTACTCGCGTCTCTTAAACGAAACCAAATATGCTTTCGTTTTTTCTTCATGATACGAAAGTACAGCTCGGTTAGCCGTTTGTTTGGATTTCTTTTCCGAGTAAAACAAAAATAGAAAACTTCCTTCTATTATTTAAAAAGAACGTAAATATTAACTTATTAATCTATTATTAACTTAATATAATTCTTATCGAAAAATTGAGCAGCATATATATATATATATATATATATATATATATATGTATGTATGTATATATATATAAATGTATGGTGAACGGCCGCTGTCACGTAACAGCGATGCAGGTCACACAAAGTCCGATAGCCGGAGATCATTCAAGCCTTTAATTCATCTGTTTTTTCCACTTTTCCAAAATAATTTTCCACGCACACGAAGCATTTTCCTGCAATAGGAAAGTTGTGATAACGCACTTCCAACTCCTTACTCGAAGTTCTTTCGCAATATTTCACGGCAAATTTAATGTTCTTGCGATGTTTTTTTTACGCGTCGAAAACTTCGCGAATTCCATTTTCACCTATATTTATGTTTTTCAAAAAATTAATATTTCATCGTATGGCTACGTATAATTAATATCGAAGGCTTTGCCCTAAGTATAGTTTGATTTTCCGCCACCAGACGTCATATCGCTATTTGACAGATTCCAGGAAGTGCAAGACGTTTAAACGACGTGTTTCACTGTATATGACTCAAAATAATGACGACAGTTCTTGGTTATGCGCATGTATGGTAGAGAGTCGCACGAATAAGAAAATAAAAGACTCTGCTTTTTTACACTATAATTGTCAAGTTTTTGTTGTTGTTGCGCGTATGTGGTCCTGATCTGGTGAGAGATAAGCGGCTACGTTCCGTCAACGAGACTTCAGATCGCACACACACACAAACCATATGTATATATGCACGTATATGTGTGTGTCGATACCCGCACACACACACACACACACACACACACACACACACACACACACACACACACACACACACACACACACATAGACACACACCCACACATCATGTGTACATTATGTCGTGTGTGTGTGTTGGTTCCTTAGTGCATTAGATGGAATTGTAACGAACGTGCTCACTTTGCACGCTTTTAGGAGCGATTCGGAGAATAGTCGCGTCATATATATATATATGTGTACGCGGCGTACACACAACACACATGGCATCGCGTGCTTGCAAATATCACGTGTGTAGCTTGTGTGTTTATTTTTTCTACTTTTTTTTCGTGTCTTGTGCCGCTAGCACGAGTTTGAAAAACAAATGGAAAGAAAAAAGAAAGAGAGAAAAAGATGCGACAACAAAACAAGAAAAAAAAAAAGACGAAGAGAGATCGAGGCGAGTTCCGGTGAGTGCTTCCGGTACCTGTCGCGGTAATTTTCTAGAGTAAATGCACTTAAAAAAAAATGAATATACAGTCGAAACCGGTTATACCGACATTGAAGGGACCATGCAGTACCGACGTTATAGCCGATTCGTCGTTGTAAGCAATGTCGTTATAAGCGATTTGGACTATATATATATATATATATATATATATATATATATATATATATATATATATATTTAATCGAATTATTGATGAATTTTATTTTATGAAGATTTATTTAGTAATGTTGGTTTATTTCCGGATGGGGGCGCGCGAGCGATTTCCGGTACGGCTCCCTGACTCCGCGGGCGCACACTCGGCGAAACGTATTCGGTAGTCCCGCTATGCTAATGCGACGAGCCCACCCCCCGTAAAAGTATATAATAACTATACGGCAAAGGGATGGGGGAGGGGGTGTTCACTTTATCTCTCGTGCCGATCGGCACTTCTGACCGTCTCGAATGCGTCTTCCTCCTCTTATTTTTCTCCTCCGCCGTCTTTGCTTCCAGCCTTGCGCCCTTGTACTACTCGCGTTATTAGTTTCGGATTATTGAGAAACGATGCGGGAGTTTCCGTGCGCGGTGGTCGCGCAAGTGCGTTCGTATAACTTGTCGGCGATTCGAGTGTCTGGCGGCACAATTAACTCTCGCTCGTTCGCCATTACGTGACACATTACCGGGCGCGCGCGCGCCCCATTTGGTGTTCCCCAAAACGTTGAAACAACACCGCGTTAATTCAACATTTGGACCATCGAGTGGATACGCGAACTAAAACGCGTATTGTTTACGGGACAAAGTGTCATAATTGCCGACCGCGGATTACGAGGCGGCAAAGATGAAAAAAAAAAGATATATATATACGAAGGAACAACACATGAAGCGAGCGATGAGTTACGAGTGCGCCTCACAACATTGCGAAAGATCGTCGGAGCCCGCGGGCTACCGCGTTTTAAAAACATGTATACATAAAGAAGAAAAGAAAAATACCCGAGCGCCCCTCTCGGCTATGAAAAAACGGACGGCATAAAATGTGCGTGGTGTGTGTGTGTGTCCGTGCAATATCCAAAATGGATGTGTATGAGTCAGTGGATGAAGTGTACGATCGTGATAAGAATGTTGTACGGCGTCGGTTGTCGGTTGACAAAGGGTCGTGGATACGCCCAACCAGATCGGACGTGCAACCGCTTGCGGGGGCGTCCATATTAAAATCCACCCCCGTCCCCTGCTGCCACCGACGGTCGCTCTACCTTCCTTTCTCCTCTCACTCTCTCGTTTTTTTCATTATTCAGTATCGCGTAACCTCTTCTCCGGACTCTCACGGAATTAATAGCAGATAAGGATGCATTAAAAAATTTAAAAAAAACCCCGAAAAAAAATCGAGTTACATCGCTAGTCAAACACGAATAATCGAGAGGCTAACCACATAAATATGTACTTACACTCGTGTTTCGTGGATTTCTACCTTACCGATCTTCGGAGGAAAGCGCATTGGGATCACTAACGCCATCTGTTTGACACTTGTCGAAATATCTCGTGGATGCTCCGCCGATAATGCAGCTCTTGTAAAATGGAACGCGACGAGCAGTTTTTCCTTGTCGCACGAATCGACTTTATCGCTGGCGGTCCCCATGATTGCATGCAGTCGGTTGATCCGAAACAAAAATGTCGAAAAGATTCTTAAAATACAATGTATAAAGCCCTTGGCATCGTCGGATTTTTTCTCAACTCAATTATTATTTTTTAAATTAAGCCAAAAAGGTTGAAAAATAAATGTAAATTTCAATGAGACGCCATTTGGTGAAAAAAAAATTATTAAAAAAAAAATCCTACAATTCTAAGGGCTTTATGGATTACATTTGAAGAATCTTTCCGAAATTTTTGTTTCAAATCAACAGCGCTCCCAGTCAATATATATTTAATTTAAAAATTGTCAATATAACTTAATATTTATACTTTCGAATAAAACAAAATTCGGATGAAATCGTACAAATGGTTTTTGAGATAATAATTCCCAAAATTCACCAATTTTTCTCTCCCTTCCTTTTTTTCCGAAACTTTCGCAAAAGAAAAGGCGGAAGTGTAGCAGGAAAAGCGGCCAAATTCCCGACCGATAAGTGTCTCAAACCTTTTTAGTTATATCGCGCGAGATGGTGTCATGCGTCTGGAGCCCACCGCCCGGCTGTCTTACCGACCGAGGCCGCCGTAGCATTGATAACCTCCAAACAACACGCCCACGCGTGAGACTTGTAACCTCCTCTCACCTGTCATCGCAAAACTCACCAAATCTCTCAATCCCATGTACTACGTCTCAAAGCGATAAACAAAGAAAAGTAAAATAGAGAGGAGAAGAAATAAAAACGAGGGAAAAATGTTCCCGCTGAGTACGCAAAAGAAGTATTGGTCGTTCAGCGACGAAAATGATCTTACGGTGTTGCGACAACGCACGAATGCTGAATTCATCGAGAAACACGGCGCCAAAATGACAGTAAGTTTACATCTTTTTTTCGGCAAAATAAATTTATATAAGTTATGGTTCCGTAATTATGTCAATTTGTCGCTATTAATACGCGAATCGATTTTCATTGTTGAATGTTGCTATTTTTACTGAGGTTGCTATTTCATTACTATTATATCATATTATTGTCTTATTATTATCATTGTTATTTTGTCAGCATTATTCATTGTATTGGTATAATTTTTTTTAAATTATCCTTATTACAATTGCTTTTACGCTACTTATTTTCTTAATTATCCTTAATATTGCGTCTCATATATTTGATTATATCTCATTTCTATCGAGTATGATTTTTTTTTGCTGTCTTGTCGTTGAAAAAAAAAAAACGTTGATTAACGCCAAACGCGAATTATTTTCAAGCAAGAGCAGAGGAAGGATTATTTTTTGTCGGATCAGGAGGAGCGCGCCCTTCTCAAATCTTACGAAATGCATTTGCGAGACTTTTGTAGAAGATTCTCGCCTCCGATGCCAAGGGCGACCATCGCCACGGCGCTGCACTACTTCAAGAGATTTTATTTGAGAAACAGCGTCATGGATTATCATCCCAAGGAGATTTTGGTCACTTGCGTCTACCTGGCAAGCAAAGTGAGACTCGTTTCCAATTATTATTCCCTTTTGGGTCCTAAGTTCACTTTTTTTTTTCTATCCTTCCTCTATTCGATATTGCCATTGGTCTTGCGCCACAGGTAGAGGAATTCAACGTCTCGATATCACAATTCGTCGCCAATATAAAAGGCGACAGGGACAAGGCCTCGGACATTATACTCAACAACGAGCTGCTGCTCATGCAACAGCTCAATTACAATTTGACCATTCACAATCCTTACAGACCAGTGGAGGGCCTCATGATCGATATAAAGGTTTTTGCTCATTTCTTTTTTTTCCTTTTTTTTTTCACTAATTTTTGGAAACTTTCGTTCAAATACTTCGCTAATTCTTTTTGATTATTATTATAATTCTTATTTTGGATGTTACGAGAAAAAGAATGATCATAATTCAAAGATTACAAGAAAAGAAACAAATTTAGAAAAAAAAAACATTAAATTTCACAGACGCGCCACGCGATGCTGGATAATCCGGAAAAATTGCGTCCGCACATTGACGACTTTTTGGAAAAGGTATTCCTAACTGACAGCGTATTGCTCTATGCGCCGAGTCAAATAGCCCTTGCCGCGATCTTTCACGCCGCCTCGACCCTCGCGGTCGACCTCGACAATTACGTCACCGAGACCCTTTTCCCGCGGGAGCGCCTCGCGGGAATCGTCGAAGCGGTCAGAAGTGAGTTCGAATCAATGTATTTTCCAATTCCAAATTTACCAAAGTACGATTTATCAATTTTTGCTTGTTTTTTCACGTTTCCGCGATTTTTTTGTCAAGAAATTCGCACGATGACCAAGTGCACGGAATTGCCGACCAGGGAGACGATCAGGGCGCTGGAGAAGAAGTTGGACAAGTGCCGCAATCAGGAAAATAATCCCGACAGTGATATGTGCGTATTGAAAAGAAAAAAATCATTCATTCAATCTTTTTTTTTTTATCTCGATGACGCACTCTGGATTTTTATTTATTTATTTATAGCGGTTTCTTCGCTGTAGTAATATTCTCGATAGGTTGTTCATTTGTTTTTGGCAATCCATTACAAAAAGACGCAGGGTGTTCGTCACTTATCATAAACATATATATATTTTAGTTACAAGAAGAGGATGCAGGACATGCTGGACGAGGACGACATACCGGACAACGATATATACGCGAAAATCGTCCAGGACCAAGCGGCTCACGACGAGAAAGTGTTGGGCGCGAGCAAAATAATCTCACCCTCGACCGTATGACAATAGTTCATTATTCGTTCACCTTTCTCATTATCGTACGAAAAAAGAAGCATTTTCTTTTCCTTAAATGCATTCGAAAATAAATCTCTTGTTCTTCTTCTTCGTCTTCTTCTTCTTCTCTCTCTCTCTCTCTCTCTCCTTCCGGTTTCTTCGTTTTTGGCTCTTCGATTCCAAGGTGATTAATTTGTCTCACGTGTCCTGACGTCGAAAGTCAAGCTGCTGGGCGAGATGATGAATTCGTTGGGGATTGGGGCTGTTATTTTGAAAAATGGAACTTTGCGTGCCGAGAGACAAATTGCTCGGCAGGGACTGCACAATCGGTAGGCCCGCGCCCAATTGCAAGGTGCCCGGGTGTCCCGGCAACACGGACGAGAGCCCCGGGGCCTGGCTCGGATAATTGAAGAACCTGCAATGTTGCAAAAAAATTTGTATCTTTTACTGCAATTTACTAATATTTATTTAACACTTTTATCGTTTATTTACAACTTTTTTCTTATTTATTTAACATTTTCCCTATTTAATTCCCATTTTTTTTCCATTGATTTACCATTTCTTCCATTGATTTACCATTTTCCCCAATTATTTACCATTTTTCCTATTTATTTACCAATTTCGCCATTTATTTATCATTTTTCGTAATACTACTATCCCCATTTTGTGTGTTCTTGCTTCCCTTTAACATGGCCGACGGTTACGACCGCAACAAATTCATTCACCGTTTTTTTGTTTTCCATCGATTTGCCAGAATTAAAAAATGGCCGAAGCCCGTAAAAAAGCGAAACGAAAAAAAGTTCCCAAGCAAATTCCCAATAATAATGATGATGACCAGCATTATTTTCTAATAATGATAATACAACAGAGACAATTTTTCAATCGTTATCAGTATTTACTCGTCGCTCTCTCACCACAATCGATCTCCGACGAAGATCGGCCTCGGCGCCGGTATGCCCAGGCTCGAATAGTACTGCTGCGCCAATAACTCGACGTCGTTCGTGTATTTTCTCTTCCACTTGGTTCGCCTATTTTGAAACCATATTTTTATCTGCAAGCAATCACACCGAAACTCAATATAAACGAACAAAACTTTCGCGTTTCCGCTATCTCGGAAGCGAGGGGAAAAAAGCGAGGAAAAAAAAAGAGCGAAAACAAATAAAAAATAATGCCCCGGGTGAGGATCGAACTCACGACCTTAAGATTATGAGACTTACGCGCTGCCTACTGCGCTACCGAGGCCACGTTGAATTTTCATCCCCTCCCCATATCTGTCACAGCTCGGAACGCTGTTACGTCCCAGCCTTACTTTTTTTCCCGTTCTTCTCAGAACGCCGAACCTACATGCGCACAAAACACCATCTCCATTTATCTATCAACGAATTATGAATTATCAATACTAAACAAGCGTCAGCCAAAAGTCTCAAACGACCAATGACGAAAAGCGTCGCCGGTACCCCCTTCCTCATAAACACAGCCGACGACAAACGCGTTGCATTCGCACCTCAGAAGAGAAACTATACTCTCGCGACCGCCTAAACAGGAGCCCAGAGATCAAGCTATACTACAATCCCTCTTTGTCCTACGACCCAAATCCACCCGACAAAGAAAACTCGTACGAATCTAATGACGTCACCCGCGCCTATAGCGAAATCTATGCATCCCAAATCGATATGACAGAGACAGAGCGATTGCACCAATCACAGCAGCGCTCTAATTAATAAATGGATAAAAATCTCTCCCACGTCATGTCGACCTATCACCCTAGTCGACCTAATTTCATATTACTCATTATCCAATCCCTAAGCTACCTATAACAAAACTGCATTCCCCCAAAAATCAAACCTTCCTAATTTTTCCTTTCACGAAGGAGCACACACTCTGTTCTTAATCTCCGAATCGAATAGTCAACTTACGAAATTAAACTCTTTTGCTCTGTGTTTCCGTTGAACAATTGTACGGGCATCTTTTTCTACCGAGTTATCATTTTCTAAGAATAATATAATTATAAGAGTTTAATAAACTTAATTATCTGAATTAAGACCAAATCTACGCGTCTAAACCTTTATTCAGTCAACAATCAATCCATCGGGCGAAACCATCTCTCAAGCCAGAATTACGCACCTAAAAATCAAAGACTCACTGCGCGAATCAATTCAAATTTCGCGCTCTAACTCGGCACCAACTTCGCGAGTCCATTCTAAATCTCCCTCCGGGACGTAACAAATCGTTCGCAAATGCATCATCGATATTGGTATTATTGTCAATTAAATATTTCCTCCATCAACAAAACTACCAACGTAATAATCGCAACCAGTGATAAAAAAATAAATAAAACACTAGAATAATTCGTACTTGAATACTCGTACGTATAAAGGAATTTGCGCCGTATAAATCGAGCAGGGATTCGAGGTGTGCAAAAAAAAAAGGAATGCCGCAAGAATGCAAAAACGCAATTTTCTCGGGACCGAAGAGAGAGAGTGACAGAGAGAGAGAGAGAAACGTGTGTCCGACCGCGATATATCCTAATTAAAAAATCGACGCCTCCTCGGTCCGTCGCCTCAGCGAAACTTAAAATGCCCTAGCAAAAGAGAGAGAGAGAGAGTGAGACATATAGAGTGTAGAAGAAGAAGCAAAGAACGTGACGAGAAGAGGGGAGCGCGCGAGGGTAAGACAGAGACACTCGAGCGAGCGTCGAGTGTCTCGTGGGCAACCGCGGCTCGTTAACTCCGAGAAATATTGTGACATTTATGTCTGCAGTACACCACGCTTTTCTAATCTTGTTCTCTCTGATCTGTTGCTTCTCACTACCCTGCCCTTCCATCGCTGCCCCCCCCCCCCCCCTTCCCCTTACCCGTTACACATTTACGAGTGGGTTATTGTGGCACTCGCCAATTATTTACCGACGAGTAATATTTGCCGAGAACTTGTTTGATTAACAGCCCTAAGAAAATGTGTATTAAAGAACACACACACACTCATATATATATATATATATATATATATGCATAATTCCGTAGCGAAAATCGAGTGAATTCTAAACGCAAAATAATTACAAAAAAAAGCGATTTTAATCAACTAAATATGTTCCGTTGTGCTCAATGACCCTCTGCCATGTCTCCACGAGCTTCATTATCCCTCTCTTATAGAAGTCCTAAGATCTTTGACCATTTGAAACTCAGACAATTCAATTATTTTCGCTTTAAAAAAATTAATTAATCTCGAATTTAAAAAAAATGAAATTTTTTTTCCTTTCGCAATGATGACACTCTTGTTCGTTCTTTTATTACAAATAAAATTATATTTGTAGCATAATTTTTTTATGAATACCATGATATTTCGTCATTAATTGCAAAAAAGAAAATAAAAGTATTTTACCCCTTCTTTCGCGAGGTTTTTTTCTTTCACCACATTCCAACTTCCTAACAGCTATTATCGCGAAAAAAAATACCGATTTTTTTTTCGGCCACCCTAATATAGATATAGATAGATAGATATATTCAAACAGGTGTCTTGACTCTTGTATTTGTAGCAGCCTGCCATTTTGTGCATTTTGGTGCTAATTGGCCCTACGGTACGAAGAGATCGTGACGCGTTGAAGGTGCACCCGTGGCGCCATCGGGCCCTGGCGCCTCTGCGCCACATGTGCTTCCCCCCCGTGTAGCTCAACCACGGTTGCCCCCTTCCCCGTCCTGCCAAAAGGGACCAGAAATTCCCATAATTCAAAGGCGGCTGCTCTCGACAAGATCGGAGTACCGGGGGTGGGCGCCCTCGTAAAAAAAAAATATATCGACATCGTGACCGCGGGTTGAAGCAAAAAAAAACGGAAAACAGTTTTCAGGTGGTCCGCTCGCGTGGTCGTGGCCCGGAAGTTGGATCGCGCGATTTATCGGATGCAACGGGGAAGTGGGAAACGACATTTTTTATTTTTTTTTAATTTTCTTCTCTCTCAATCTCGCTCTTGGTTACGCACAATGCGAGAAATATCTCTCTCTCTCTCTCTCTCTCTCTCTCTCTCTCTCTCTCTGAGGAGCCGAATTATATTTCTTCCTCGATGACTACATAAAATTACCGAGAAGTCCCAATGTGGCAGTAACGAAGAACAGACTCTTCGTACATAATTTTTATTTACTATAGAAGAGACAAATGACCGAAAGATGCCACTGGGAGTCTGGTCGACCGCGTGACTTCCGGCACGAGTTCGACCAGGCGCCATCTTTCCGGACCTTTTTGTTCTAACCTTTCTCTCTCTTTTTTTTATCTCCCCTCGCGTCCCGAATCCCCTTTCAACGTATATTTCTCGACAATAAGCTCATCACCGATCGACGAATAAAATGATATAAAAAAGCGACAAAAAGAACTAAGGAAAAAAAACATAAGTCGGAGAAGAAAACCAATGGTAACCTGCGTTTCCGTGAGCTTGAGACTCTTGCTGAGCTGCAATCGTTTTCGCCACGCTCAGATACTTGTTCCTCTCAAATTCAGCCTCGAGGGATTTTATTTGCGATGCTGTGAAGGCAGTACGGGGGCCTCTTCTTGCGGTCCTCGTCGTTCATCGTTGTAGCGCTACTCGCTGAGCCGCCTGCTGTGCTCGTCGTCTCCTCGCAAACGATCTCGTCCCTCTCGGCCACATCGAGACAATTTAACGAATGTGCTCCCGAGCTGCTCGTGCATGCTTCTAAAATCAATTTGAAGCAATAAATAAAAAATAATGTTTTTCCTTCAAAACGGAAACCAGTGTATAAGGGCAACATTTTTGCGCAAGCGCACATAGGCAGGCTCGCGTCTGTGGCGACCACCTATACAAAAAATAAAATACTTTCATCGTATAGCTACGTATAATTTCCATTGAAGGCTTTGCCCTAAGTATCGTTTGATTTTCCGCCACCAGATGTCATATCGCGATTTGACAGATCCCAATAGGAATCTAGGAACTATTGCTTTTTCTACCATAAGGTTGATATTGATTGAGTCAGCACTGAACAAAATTCGCTCCCATCTAGAAGCATCGAGTGTCCGGCTTCCTGGGCATGAGTAGATCGTCCACCGGAAGTGAGAGCCAGCATCAGCCGTGTACGCGACAGAGTAAACGTTCTTTCGTTTCTCGCCTTAAAAAGCGTCGAAAGAGAGAAAGAGAGTGAGAGAAATCCGCTGCTGGGATTTATATTCATGTGTCAACGGGGTTAAGCTTTCCCCCTCTCTGTCCTCTCTCTCTCACGCGAGAGAGACGTGCAGGATGATTAATGGGCGGATAATTAGAAGATGATACCGGGGACGCTTAGCGTCGTGCGTGCTCGCCGCTGTCGTTATGTACGCGACGGCAGGAACGAAGAATA